>BDDA01000484.1:13228-45863 GCA_001662385.1 Chlamydomonas asymmetrica | reverse complement strand
ACCAACACCACCAGCTGCCACCACCTTCAAACATGTGCATGCACGACCCACGTCAAACACCTCTACACGGCCCCCCCCCCCGCCTCGGGATGCACACACCCTGAAATCCCCACATCCTTGGACACCGTGACCCTGGCATCATACCATGGTACTCATACGATAGTATATGGCAAAAATGTTATGCTATGATACATCAGGAGCGTGTCGGCCAAGCGGCCCACGCTCCCCCCAGATGGGGACCAGGCGGCCAGAAACGGCTCACCCACCTAGGCACAAGACATACCAGAGGCAACACATATGCATAACGAATTAAATAATAAATTCATGGCAACGCCAGTGATACAATAGTTTCTGACCACCGCGCCTCCCCTACCTGTCCACGTGTAGCTCCGCAAGCGTGCGCAGGCGCTCCCTCACGCCCCCCTCCTCGCACTCATCAAGAAACTCACTCTCCGCACGCAGCACCTCGTCTGCCTGCAGCCACGCACATGCACACACGCACACACACGTTTTGCGACAGCCGCCAGCTCAGCCCAGACACGTCGCCACCCTCAAGTGCAGTTTCTAGCCTCACGTATATGCACAGTTCACAGCCCCACGGGAAGCGCATCGCATGGCCCCACGGGAAGTAAACAAATTGAACACACACATGTACATGCGCAAGCGCAGTGGTGCACCCGTCACCCTCGCTCGTCCGCCATCAACCGTGTTTTTACGCACGTGCATGCATAGCGGAGCAGCTCGCATGGCAGCAAATGGCATTCGCTAAGCGACCTGGTCATTCTCCTGACCCTCAACGCCATATGGACGACGGTGCTGCTGTTGCAATTTGCTATTGAGGGCAGTCCCTGGCCTTCAGCTTCATGACTGTCCCTCCTTCCAAATGAGTCAAGTAAATTGTACAGGCAGAGGTGGTCTCGGACTTTACTGGCCTTCACCACACATCAATCTTTGCTTCATCTGTGTGGCTGTCACGGGCCTGAGCCGTGTGGCTATGCCGGCCCCCTGTCAATCCCCTCCCTCAGCCGCACCTACCTGCAGCGGCAGGTGGCGGGCCAGGCACGCGTGCGCTGCGGCCTCATCACCCTCCAGCGAGGGCGCCAGTGCCGGCAGCAGCGCCTCACGCTCGTCAACCACCACGTGCACCTGCGCGTGTACGAGCAGGACAAACCCAATAGTCCAATACCAAATCAAAAGCACGCAAAAGGAAGCACATTACAGCATAGCGCACAGTGCAGTACAGTGCAGTGCAGTACGCCCTGCTGCAGGCACCCACCCTGTACGAGGGCCCACACAGCGGGTCATCAAAGGGCAGCACTTGCGCCTCGTCACCGCCCACGTCTGTGCCTGCCTGCTGCTGCTGCTGCTGCTGCTGCCACATGCCGGGCCACCGCAAGCGGTGCCTCGCCAACACCTGCAGGCAGGCACGATACAGGGATGTGTTTTGATGTGTGTTGACGGCGCGCTGGTATGTGCGTTGGTGTGGCAGCCACAGTCGCCGGTGGGGCTGTGTTCACAGGCATGCATGTGTTGTGCGGCAGGGAGCACTGCATGGTCCTGGTCAGTCCACGCAGCGACCATGTCAGCGGCCATCTCACATGGTCCGGCTGTCGTTCAGCCTGGCAATGACACGCTGCATGATGCATGCTGCATGGACTACCTGTTAAAGTTAAGTGGCTTTGCATCTGGTGGCTTGCAGGCCATTATTAGGCGATTAGATTGGCCTGTCAGCCTGGCGCTGATACGCCGCATCATGCAAGCATGTCATGCATTTGCACTTCGCATGTCCTGCATGGCTCAGCGGCATTCCCTCCCCCCCCCCCGGCCGTGGCGAGCGGTGACTCACCCGTGGGGTCATGCGGCGCACCGCGTAGGCTGCCTTGTGGTGCAGCGCTGAGTCATCGCTGGTGAGCGTGAGGGGGATGCTCTCGCTGCTGCTGGCGGAGGCCTGAAGGGAGCCGCAGCACACATGCACGACACGCTCAAGACACAACGGTCACACAGGCGATCGTCCTCCGTGTCCAGGAATGCTGCGTCATCCACCCAAACACACCCAAACCCCTAATGCCCCTGACCCCTAGGAACCTAGAAAACCAAGGTAAATACCTAGAACCCTATTTACCTCAAACCTAGGTAAACCCTGAACCCTATGCCCTATCCCTAAACAGGTGCGTATGTAAAAAGACCCTCAGACCCAGCTGGGACCCCTCGGACCCCCCTGACCCCCCTGGACCCCCCTGCTAAGAACCCCCCGGACCGCCCCCCCCGGGGACCCCCCCCGTACCTGTGGCAGCAGGTCCTCCAGCTCAAACTCCGCCATGGACTCCTCCAGCGCCGCCGCAGCCTCCCAGTGGCCGCGCACGTAGCGCGGCGGCACGCGCAGCCCTACGCCCGCCGCCTGCTGGTCACGGCGCAGCGCGGCGCTGGCCACCTGCACGCAGACGCACGTGATGAAAGCACATGTGATGATGACAAGAGGATATAGACGAGACGAGGTGAGGTGAGATGGTCAAAGGGAGGTGAGGCGCCAGAGAATGCCACGCAGTGGGCGTTCTGTTGCTATCGTTCCCTGCCTGAGCAGGCGATTGGCCAACCCTCGTTTGGCTGCCATCAAAGGCAAGGTATACACTTGACAATGCTGGTACGGAGACACGGTGCTGTTCCGGCAGGATAGTGAGTCAGCAAGGCACGCACGGTCGTCCCCGGCGCTTACACTCTGCAGCGCGCTGTGACGTTCGTGCACACTTCAAACGCCTTGCTAAACCCTAAACCCTCAAACCCTAAGCCCTAGGCCTCCCTGGCCACGTGCCTGCTCGTAGATGGGGAAGCGGTGGTGGTGGCTGTGCGGCAGCAGCGCCACACGGTCATACAGGCGCTGCGCCAGCCGCCCGGACGGCACCACGCTCGCCGCGTGCGCCAGCGCGGCCCACCAATCGCTGTCCAAGACCGGCCCCGCCGCGTTGCTGCCACCGCCCGCCGCGCCCGCCGCTGCTGCTGCTGCGCTGCCGGCGCCGCCAGCGGGCGGTGTTGTTGTGGTGGTGGGTGCGGGGGATGTCAGACGCGCCAAGCGGGCGGACACGTCTGCGGCCGCCAGCTCAATCGCCTGATCACCAGTACCCCCGCACACACATCAACGCACATGCATGAGTGACACGTTCATCCATTGATATGAGGAAGTAACATGCTGGGACGAACACATGAAATATGAGGAATAAGAGGGCAAATGTCATACGATACCAAGCGAGGATCGTAAGGCGACGATGCATGTGTCCACATGGGCGACCGCCAAGGTTCGGAGCCCTGCTTCGCAAGACGGGCATGCATGTGCATATGTTTAACGAGCCGCCCGTGGGGCCATGCAAGGTGCTTCCTGTGGAGCCTTGCAGTGTGCATACGCAAACATGTGCGTACTTGTGCGCGCAGCACCTCTTGCGCCGTGCTAGGGTCGCCTGCATGTCGGTACACCGCGCATGCCGCCCTGTCCAGCGCGTGTCTATATGTCCTCCACTTGCACGGTCAGCATCACACTCGCGCCCTGCATGCACGCGCACGCACCTGCAGCGCCCTGCCCGCCGCCGCCAGCTCCGCCTCACAGGTGCAGGGCCGCAGCTCGCCCTGGTATGCACAGCCCGCGTGGTTCAGCTGAGCCACCTGCATGCAGCGTATTGCCATGCCATGCAGCGACATGCACAGTCACAGTCATAGCGACGTCGAGTAAAGTAGGTACAAGAAGTGTGTGAGGATGTCAGAATGTCAGGTCATATCATCATCGATATCCATTTATGTGCAGATTTATGTGGTATCGTATTTTATCTGGATGACACACGCCTGCACAGAGTAGTTGGCCATGATGGATGCGTAGACCCTAAAACCCTAAAATCCCTACAACCTGAAACCCTAAAAAACCCTGACAAACCCGGCCAGACAAGACAAGGGATGCTCTTTGTGGCAGCTGCCTTTCTGATCAGGTGACTAGGCAGTGTGCCGTGACAGGCATCTGCAGGATGCATGCAGCCAAACGATTGTGCTTCAACGCGTTGCTATATGGCGACAGTGGGCTGCGGTGGGCTGCGACGTGTGTGCATGGGCCCGCGGCAGCGCCTCAAGAGCCCGCACCTGCTGAGGAGGGCGCTGCGCCTCTCGCGGCAGCGCGCGCTGCGCGACGTGGCCAAAGTGCGCGCGCTGCAGGGCGCGGGTGTGGCGCAACAGCTCGTCCGCCTCCACGCTGAGCTCAGCCTGCCGCGCACGCAGCGCAGCAGCGAGCGCCACGCCGTCCGGTGGAAGCCCTGCGTGTGGAATGTGTTGAATATGTTTACCAGCAGCAGACTCAGGTTCATGAATGGGCATGCAGAGCATGTGGAAGCCCTGCGTGGCACAACCAGTGACGTCCCCCCCCGCCACTGGATTTGATGCTTAGGCGACACGCCCGCCAGCAGCGGATGCAGGTTCATGGATTGGCATGCGGAACGTGTTGACCAGCAGCAGACTCAGGTTCATGGAGCATTCAGCAGCACTGCCTCTCTCGTGTCTTGCCAGTGTTGCAACAAACCAATGCAACAAGCTGCTGCCAGCAGCGGCCTTTGCATGTGTTTGCCAGGTGCCCCCGGGGTGAATTTCAAAGGGGTTACTTGGTTTGGTTTGGTTTGGTTGAGCGCAGCGGTGAGCATATTGGACGCACGCACGCACCTGCGAGGGGCTTGCCGGCGCTGGCGAAGGCGTTGCGGTAGGCCTGCACCAGGCCGGGCGGGTGGCTGACCTCCACGCCCGCGCACAGCTCTGTGTGGAGGTCACGCCGCTCGCGGTCGATGCTGCCAGCAGTGGCTGGCGACATGAACAGCGACTCGGGCACCTACGCGCAGCATTCAGAGTGGCGTGAGACTGTTGAGTGAACATCGTTCCCATCCCGCACTTGTGTTGGGCAGGCAGCAGGCAGGCCAGGGTGCAGCGCACGTGTGCAAGTTTGCTGTAATGCTGTTCTGCGCACCAAAGGATAGGTGGCTTAATGCAGCCAACCTAGTGTCCCACAACACAATGACTGGGTTGAATTGTTGCTGTTGGCAGTATATAGCGCTGCTTCGTGTAGCCCATGCGCGCGCGCCAGGTCATAGCACGTTGCCAAACCCGCCTGATATTTCAGGCATGCGTATGCAATCACGTCCTGTAAGGATGAGCTACTCGGCACATGGCTGTGAGGTTTCACAGGTGCTTGAAACCATCATCCGCGGCTCCATGGTGCCCGATGATGCCACGTTACCACCTGGTGGTCCTCTGGCAGCGTGCAGGGAGAGAACGGAAGATCTGTGCCAGCTGAAATAACGCGTTGTGTATGTCTGTGGTGGCTTTCTGCTCGTAACGCACCTGCGTCGTGCTCCCTGTCAGCAAACTCTTAACGTCCTCGGCCTGAAGCTCCCGCCGCTGGGCCAGCAGCGTGAGCAAATACTTGTTGCACACATCTGCCTCAGGATGTGCAACATAGCACGAGTGCCTGCGTGCAACGTGACACGCCACAGCACTTTTCGGATTGCGTTCAAAGCTTCATGGCGTGCTCCTTGTGCAAGCCGCTGAGCAACCGAGAAGCAGCATTTAAGGCAGACAGACATATATAGTCCTGGCACAGGAATTTAGCTGTGTTGCTTCAAACCTGAGCAGTTGAGGGTTGGCCGGCTTCGACATTCGGGCTGCTGGTCCTGCCTGGTCGCCTGCTCAGCTGCCCAGCACAGCGCGTCGCCCTGCGCTCAGACCTGCTGGCTCATTTGACGCTATACTCATATATCCATGCAAGGTGAGTCCATTTTCAACTTGCCGTATGCAGCCCGTTCAGAGTCAAACGTGCATCGTGGTTTCTGTTTTGCGGGCGGGCAAGGCCCGTGGACAGGCCGGAGAAAATGACAAGAGCGACTGTGGCTGTAGTTCAAGTATGCAGCCTATACATTGAATCTGCCCGGTTTGAGCCTCCCTACCTTTGCTGCCCTGCTGTGAGCTACACGATGATGTGTGTGACCGGGCGACAAATTGTGCAGTGACAAGCGCCGAATTGCAAGACACTGCAGTTGGCCATGCAAACAGCTGCCGTGTGGCTGCTGGCATCAAATGTTTGTTGTGTGACGCCCTGGTCTTTGGCTGAGTGTGCAGGGGTCGGGCCAGAACATGGCAGCTGGCTGCTCTGCTGGTGATGGACACACAACTAGACACTCGACGTACGAGCGCGCACGCATGCAGCATACACATGTGCGCACTGGCTTGGCAACCTGCCCCGCAGCTTCAAGATGCGCACGCCACACGTGGAAGCTTGGCCTTGAGCTATCAGAACCATGCATGCGATTAAGCCCCGCAGCAGCGCTTGGCATGCGCGTGTGTCGCAAAGCAAGCAAAGCCTTGCAGCGCTGTTCACGGCAAGCACATGCCAGTCGAGAGCGTCGACTCAGGCGCAGCTCTGCTGGAGCAGAAGGACAACAAGCAAGCCTAGACTGCTGACCCTGGATGCTGAACCTAGGCTGGCACCAGACCACCCAAAACGCCAATGGCAGGTCCAAATTCACATCCCGGTGCGAACAACAGCGCTCGTGCATGCAGCCAGCAACCCGCCGGCACACACGCACAACCGCAGTGGTGTCCTGACGCCATTGCTGCGCCCGGTCCGCTGCATATGCACTGGCCGCTGGCAGTAAGTACTCCATGGCGAAAGCTCCCGCTCCGCGCGCCTCAAAGCCTTCGCAGTAGGAACGGGACCTTTTGCCATAGTGGGCGCCTTGGCTGAGCGTGCGCTGTCACTACCCGAAGCTGAACAGCCGCAGCGCCATCATGAGGTCCGCCAGCGTCTGCGTGAACAGCGGGTTGGTCGTCCTGCAGGATAGGTAGGCAGCACACAAGGGGCAGGAGGGGCAGCAGGATGAACAGAAGGTTGGAGCACAGCACAGCTGTGAGACACATCGGCCCCAAGCGTCATCTACGCACACGCGTGCTACTAGCCAACCAGATGGACAGCAGGCGGCCATTGTCGCTGCCTACTTGTCCCTTTCGCTCTTTCGCGCGCCTTCCCTCTCTCCCCCTCTCTGCCTCTCACCTGCACAGCTCCAGGCTCTCTGACGACGCACACAGCCGCAGCGCAAGCGGAGACTCAGACGCGCCCTGCACACACACACACGCACACAATTGAGATGCAGCAGCCACACACGCAACACCACCCACCGTAGGCCGTCGGGCATCTCCCTGTGGTGGCTGACTCCTTGCTTGCGACACCGATCACAACCCGGATCGCGTGCGTACGGCCGCTCTGACACGACCAAAACGCAGGCGGCTCTTGCAGCGGCCGCGTGAGCACCTCAAACGCTTAGTCCGTATGCAAGCCCCATGCTGCTGGCATACAACTGCTGCTCAATGCTTTGTCCTTGCACCTACGGGCGCACCAGCAAGGCCGCAACGCAGCACAGGCGCGGGGTGCTTACCGGCACGGCGAACTGGCCTCTCAGCAGCGTGAGCAGGCTGGCGTGCACCTCCCCAAACACACTGCGTGGCGCGCTGGCCATGGCCTCCACCTCCTCCACGCTGGCCACGCCCGGCAGCGCCGCGTAGGCCTCGCGCCGGTCCAGCGCGTCGCTGAAGGCAAAGCCGCGGGAGCCCTGCGCCATGCGGGGAGCGCACAGGCACAGGGACAGGACCAGGCTCAGGCACAAGGTGCAGGTACAGGTACGGATTGACGCATGCATTCCGATAGATGCATGGATGCGTGTGATAGGATGTGTGACAGTATTGCAGGTATGGCGTGACAGGCGTGTGTGACCAGCAGGAATGCGTAGAATGCCAGCACGTTTGCAGTCAGGTGTTGGGCGCCGTTTACTTCAGAACGCAGGCAGGCAGGCAGGCCAGCAAGCAGGAAGGCAGGCAGGGCGGGATGCATCTGCGACAGTGTGGCAGGTATGGTGTGACATGAGGTGTATGTGACTATGTGTGACGAGCCGGCATGGGTAGGGAGCCGCGTGTGGCCTCTCGCATACGCACTCACTCACCCGGCGCACTACCACCAGCACGCGCCGCTCGCCGTCCTCCTTCTCCTTGGCAAACACGCGCGCCGCGTGGTGGGGCTCGGTGCGGCCCGCGCCGCCCTCCCAGTCGGTGACCTCGCTGATACGAGCGAGGCACTCGTCAGGGCCCGCGCCGCTGGCGGCGCTGGCGGCAGCGTCGTCGCCGGTGGCGGCACTGCTGTCGGGGCGCGCTTGGTTCCATTTGGAGGACGCGATGAGGAAGACGCCGCTGCAGATGCAAGTAGGGTTCATTCCAAACTGTGATTAGTGATCACTACGCACAGTTAGGGCAGAGCGCTAAATACTTGATTACAAACTCGGTAGTGATAAACAAACCATTACACACAGGTCACAGCGTTTTTCCGTTTGGCCTGGTTTGGTTTGCGTTGGCCACGTTGGGTTTCATTTGTTTTAATACTCATCGACGTGCTGTGCGCACGTGTGACCGCAGGGCTCAAAACAAGCCTCTGTCTCTCTACGTAGGCGCATGCGTGTACCCAGCCAACCACACAGCTGACCTCTGCAGGCGTATGCAATGTGTGCAGTCAGTTGCACGTGCCCTTCCCCCAAAAAACTCCTAGCATCGTATGCCTTGGCCACATAACCCCTCCCCCCCACCCCCGTGCACACTCCACTGCCGACCTATCGCCTGCTGCCCATCATGCCGTGTACCGCTGTACCGCTCATCACCTGAGCAGCGCCAGGTCAGCGCACATGGCTTGCTCCGCGCCGCGCTGCTTGGCCACCACGCCCGCCCACGCCGCGTCACGGTCCTCGGGCAGCAGGTGCACGCCGCGGCCGCCTGCACGCATGTGCGCACACGGTGAAACATCAAGTTTGCCTCACAGCGTCACAGGGAAGTGAGGTGAAGTAGGGCCCGGATGCTGCATGATTGCTGCCGGCAGCGTCATCCGTGCATGCATGCATCCCTCGTGTGCCGCTCCCACGCTATCTAGAATCTAAGCCTCAACATTGCGACAAGCTTCTAGAGCTTCAAAAATCCAGCTATTTCTGTTGCTTGCAGGCTATTACAAATTTACACTACAATGCAATCAATGAATCAATGCAAGACAGGCGTCTGGACCATGCCTGAGCAAGGTGGTGAGGTCTGTCGTGACAGGGCAACGAAAGCGTCTGAATGATGTGGATCTCTCGTGCATAACCTCCCTCTCTCCCACCCCCCCCACCACCAAGGCACCACCAAGGCACCACCACTACTCACTGAGTGCCAGCAGCAGGCCCAGCGGCCCGGTGGCGGCGGGCTGAGGCACCCCCACCAGCCCCTGCAGCTGAGGCCACGCCGGTGATGCCAGCGTCACGCTGCTGCGAGACACCTGCGCCGCAACACACACGCGACCACACACATAGGTCAGTCCAGACACCTCGCCATCGTCGGGTGCACTTTTCATGCGCACGGCATGGCCCCACAGGAGCACATACCTCCTAACACACGCAAAGTGTCCATCAGCCATTGACGCATGCACTGCACAAAATGCATGGTCATGGCAACAATATGGGAGGCTGAACGCGAGCCTGCCAACAACAGCAAGGCAAAGGAGGGCAACTGTAAGAGGGACAACCAGGGACAACCATGCCAATATGCCATCCTGCGTCAATCGAGTTGGCAAGGCATGCATCAGCGCACCCATCCGAGGGGACGCCGATTCACAGATGTTGTCGGCTAGGCAGGATTTGTTGCTACAGGATTTGCTGCTGCAACTTCACATGCAGGCACGAGGGTCTCACCTCGAACACTAGAGGCTCTGCCAGGCCTGCAAGCTCCAGCGTGAGAGCCGCGCTGTTGCCGTTGCGGCCACCTGCACGCACAGCGCAGCGTGTGGCACAGACGCACGCAAAGAGCTGAGCACACCCCCACGGTTCCGGAGCAGCAGCCAGACAGCCGGCTGTGCACACCGCAAGGTGCCGTTCCTACCGCGCCACTCCAACACCAAATGGTTGGTGGTGTGGGAGTGAGAGAGAGAGAGAGGGACGGAGAGATAACATTACCAGACCAGTGAAAAAGCTATAGGGCTCAAACCTGAGACAGAGCATCTGGGACAGAGAGAGTGTGATACTGCGATGGTGTGATGGTGTGATGGTGCGTTGGCCGGCTCAGCTCTCAAGGGTGTGATATCGCAATGGCAGGTGGCATGCAAAGGTCAGCTGGCCGGCTGTGCTCCCACCTGTGGGCCGTATGTTCCAGGAGCGGTAGGGCAGCAGGCGCGTACGCGGCGTGACGACCGCCAGCGGCGCCAGGTGCGTCGTCTTGAACGACAGCCGGAACGTAGCGGGGTCGTAGGACACGTCGCTGCGGCGACAAACACACACATATCAGGCGCAACCAAGCAGCAGCAGCCGTCAGCATGCTTATGCAAAGTGATCTGTAGGTGAGGTGCCGCACGCTACCGTGATGGCAACGAGATAAGCTTAGCAATCCGTGCCGGATGGTGGACGCGCTCGCTGACCAAAGTGTGGCACACCGGCATCTCTCCTGTGAATGACGCGTGTGGCTGTCCACGAACCTGTGTTGTGTAGTGTGGCGTGGGTGCCACAGGGCGGCGCCTACGGGCCAGCAATGCCAGCAGCATCTCCAAAGCACCCATGCCTCCAACCTGCACTTTCTTCCCTCGCCCTGCGTTGTATCCCCTCAACCAGCACTCTTTGCCCACAGTGGCTGCGCAGCACCTGCGGTGGAAGTGCGGCGGCTGCAGTCCCCACCGTAGCTGCGCTGCCACTTCAGTCACAACTGGTCACAGGGCATGATGAGTCGATGGCTCCCTCACCTGACGCCCTGTGTGCTCCAGCCGCTCTCCTCAGCGTCCCACCACCCCACGCTGGGGGTCTCATCCAGCATCACAACGTCCGCAGGCATCTGCACCAGCACCAGCCGCCGCACCACACCATCGTGCAACGCAGTGCAGCGGAGTGGGTATTATACATTCATGTTGACTTCCTCAAGCAGTTTACGCCTGTGCCCTTCGCACACCGACCTGGAAAACCAAAATTCACTGACGCCCTTGCCCTCATGCACAAATTGCACATGCTATGATGTGCAACTTCCACTGGTTTGCGCAGGCACCGCCCGTCAAGCCCTGTGCACACAAGCTGTTATAAAGCGGAAGCATGAGGCCTCACCGCGCATTTGGGCATTGTTGTGTACGGCACCAGTGTGCATCACACATCAGGCGCGTAATAGCTGAACGGCCAAAGTTCCTCCTTTCTGCCCGAGGTGGAGATCATAAAGAGATATACTTGTAACTTATATCTACTTAGTTACAGGTAAGTGCTTAATGGTGTGAGTCTCACCGTGTACGTGAAGCCCAGGGGGGGCGGCTCCTCCTCAGACCGGTACGTGGCGGGGTCGGCGCCGGCGGGCGGGATGGGGTAGGGCAGCCGCGACACGTTGTGCGTCAGCGGCGTCACCTGCCGCAGCGTCCAGCCCCGCACCTGCGCGCGGAGGGAATCGTGCGCTGGCCTCAGAGTGGTTGGCCTGGTTGTTCACACCCTTGCTGGGTTACAATGCACGAATGCCGCATCCATCCATAGTAATATTGTCTTGGCTTGCAAGGGAGCCTTCCTGTGCCCTTTGACTTTTCGCACGCAAACAACACGGCTCGATGCGTTCTGCACTCCTGCTGAGCCGCGCACCAGCCGCAGCCTCAGCCACCTGCTTCGCTCACCTTCTTCATACACCATACACCATACACCACACACCACACGCCATACGAGGTAGCATGCCCTCGCTCAATGCGTTCTCCACTCCGCTTTCTCAGCCTCAGAGCTGCGTCCCTGAGCCGCTCACCTTCTTTGCGGGCGCCGGCAGCGCCAGCAGGTCCGCGTACAGCACGCCGCCGACCGCCATGTACTGGTTGGCGCAGCGGTCAAAGAACTCGTCCGCGCTGCGGCGCTGCACGCGCAGCGCGACGCTGGCCAGCGCAATGCTCTTGGGCACGTCCACCGTCATGCCTATCTGCGGCAGCTCCACCTGCTTCATCCTGCGAGGGGGAAGGTGTGCATGTGTTCAATTCCCGTGGGGCCATGCAGTGTGCTTCATCCTGCGAGGGAGGGAAGGCGAGTGTGTGTGCGTGTGCGGCGCGGTGTGGCAGCAGCACCAAACGCGGTGCAGTCAATGCACTTGAGTGGTAGCTTGCAGGTAACCAACTACATCCGCCGCTAACGAGGCTGCTGATTGCATCTGATACCAACCATTTGCTAAACAACCACGTCTAGGGCTGACTGCTCTTGCTGTGCCCACTGCCCACCATTTTATCACACAGCAAAATCAGTGGATCGTGACAGAGACTGAAGCACTCTTGACCATGGTCCGGTCACGAGGCAAAGGCAACAACAATGCAGGCAGTCGTCAATGCACATCAATCGATGCACATGAACAGGTGCGTGTACGGAAAGCGCATGTACGGCGCGCGCACCTGGGGTTCTTGCTGGTGTTGACCCAGATGCTCCACGCAAAGGGCCCCACCACCATCCCCGCCTGCACCTCGCCGCGCTCATTGGCGTGCTCGTCCGAGTGCACCAGCATGTGCGCGGTCGCGCGGTCCACGCGCAGCGCCGTCGCGGCATGAAGCGACGCGATGGAGGCCACCAGCGCGCCGGCCACCTCCGCCTCGCCTGCACGCCCCGAAACGTAATGCAGCATTGCACGCGCTTACCATACGAGCCGGGCCATCAGCACAAACCAGCAGGATGCGAATGACAGCTGCTTGTGGGCCTTCAATTCCCCGCTCACCCGCATGCACCGCCTCCACCACCTCCTGCCGCGCCTCATTGATCATGGCGTAGCAGTCCTGCAGCAGAAGCAGCAGCGGCAGCGGGGGGGAGCGCAGGTGACCGCAGTAACGCATGTGCCGCCGCCGGTCACGATAGCGCCCAACTCCTGACCGGGAGAGCACAGCAGCTAATTGCCCGTACGGCGAGCGCTGTTTTACTGTTTACTGTTGAACCGTCCCTCGCATGCATTCTGTCGCAGGATCGCATGCATTCTGTCGCAGGATCGCATGCATTCTGTCGCAGGATCGCACAAAGCTACATGCATGAGAAACAGACGATGCTGCACCGCCTGCATGCCTGCCTGCTGGCTGCTGTGTTCCAACACCACCCATCTGGGGGAAGCATGGGCTCTTGATGCAACATACCAATACCAATACCACACCACACTGTAATGCGCATGGTACTTTCAGGTCTTCCCCTTTAATAGCAGTCTGTGTACGGCACCTTGGCTGCCCTGGAGTGAGCGATTGTGGCATGCGATTGTCATATTTGGCTTGCCCTGAAGCGATGGTGGCATGCCATTGTGGTATGTTGGCTGTCCTGCAGTGAGCGAGTGAGGCATGCAATGGGCATAATTGCCACGCACCTGGCATGCTGTCAGCGTCGCGGCGAGGTCGTCGTCCGGCGCCGCTGCCTGGTCCTCCAGGAACGCAGCAACGCTGACGGCGTCGCGCGGCTGCGGCACGTACACGCACGCCGCGAAGCGCGCCCAGTCGCGATCCTTGGCGCGCGCCTCCGCAGCCTGATTTCAGCAGCAACACGGTCATCAATGCTTGTCAGCAACGTGACCCAGCAGCGTCTCATGCGTATGCAGAGTGCACGGCCCCCACGGGAATCACACTGCATGGCCCCCACTGGCGCCTTTTCCTGACACACCAGGCGCTGCACCGGGTGCTCTGCTTCACGCCCGCAAAGCCTGCTCCCGACAACGCCAGTCAAGTCCGCTGCGTTCCATGGTACCAAAATCCCAGCGTGCTCAATGGCATCGGTCCAGTTCGCTGCTTTCTGCCACCACGATCCACGCGTGCTTGCCAAGCGCACCCATGGCATCCGCTGCACCGTGCTCAACTGACGCTGTGCTTTGCATTTAGATCGCAGCCCGCATGCAGCTGTCACGCAATTGTGGCGTACGCAGGCGGGCACGCGACAGATGGGGCAGGACGATTGGGTGAAAGCTATAGTCCCCCGCATTCATGCCCATGCAACAGAGCCGGGTGCTGCTTCCCCAAGCCCCTAACACCCCTACACCCCTTACTGAAACATGCCCGCCTTTACCAGGGCCTCAGCGGCCTCATGTGACTCTGGAGTAACGACTGTACAAGGAGCATTGAATACAGTAGTACGCCAATATCTGCCCTACTGCTGCCGCCCACCTGCGCGCGCTGGTGCGCGTACTGGCGCAGCAGCGGCCCCAGCTCCTCCTCCTCCGCGCCCAGCCACTCCGCCTCGCGCGCGTGGTAGGCGTCCAGCAGCGCCAGCCGCTGTGCCTCGAGCTCCGCGAGGCGCTGCCGCTCAGCCTCCTCCGCACGCAGGCGCTCTGTGCACATAGCACAGCCAGCGGCGGTGGTGAAATTGGTAGAGTTCATTTTACTTGCACACCCAGCCGTGAGGCTGTGTGTGTTCGCCTCAACCCGAGGGCTGCGCCGGTCAAGGGCGGCTCAACGCCGGGGTGGGTTTCGGAGCTGATGAGGAACGACAGGGGCTGTCTAAAGTGCACGCCACAGGGCTGGTTTGATGTGCACATGACAGGCCTGCTACTTTGCCGGTATCGCGTGGTGATACACTCAAGTAAGTAAAGCAACGCGGGGTTGATCGCACAGCGCGTGTACGTGTGTACATAGACGTACACGCATACATGCGTGGGGTGTGCGGCTGGCGGAGGCGGTGCAGTGCATGCAGGCGTGCAGGCGTGCAACTTCGGTGTGGCCGGGTTGATGACAAGGAGTTTCACGTGCAGTTATTTTGACCCTCAACGCTTTTCACCGCGGTGCATTCCGTGCGTGCCTCGCTGCACCGGCCATATGCCCGCATTGGTGCTGCAGCATGTGGTGTGCATGCAGTCATTTGTCCTGCTGTGTCAGGGGCTGTTGTCGCCGTGTTACACAGGCCTGAACCTGGAAATGCTCTCTGCGTGTGCGTCGGCAGTGTGGCCTGGCAATCTTGACCTCACGCAGCCAAGAAACCCACACTCGTGCACAGGCAGCGTCTGGCACTGATGCAGGACATCGAACGAGCGGTATAAGCGCCGCTGGCACTACGCCAAACAATCCTTGCTGTCACGCACTGCCTCGGTTTGCAAACGCGTGATACGCGCGTCCCACATGCCCAGGCGGGAAGATCGTGCTGAAACGGGAAAGGGGCCTCTCACCTTCCTCTGCTATTCGAGCTGCTTCCTCAGCTGCAAGGCGCTCCGCCTCGAGCTCCTCTTTTCCTTTCTTCTTCTTCTTTTTAACCTCCGGCTTCGGCGGCATCTTATTAACTTCCGCTACCGACTGTTGCTTGTGGCTTAAAAGAGTGCACCCTGCAGCAGTTTGGCTCCTGTCTGGGCCTCAACAGTGCTGAGCGCTGTTTTGGTGCCCCCTCAGGCGACGTGCTGCGCCATTCTGCAACGACGTCCGATAGTCTAAGGCCACACCCGCATTCGCTGTGTGCACAACGCGTGAGGTGAATAGTGCGCAGGTTTACAGGAAACAAATGAGAGGATAATTAGACCGGTTTGTGTCCGTAGGTGTTCTAAGCTTGGCGTCGTCACACAGCAAAAATGGTGCGCGTGAAGTTGAAATGTCAATACAGGCCAGGGAAGTGGACAAAAACTGCTGAACATGAACGTCAGATGATGCGATGGTGATCTCTGCGTGCCGGCTAGACAACTGGTTGAGATGTACCGCCTTGGCATGGTCTCGCCGCCCGTGTCACTATTCAGCACATCTTGGTTGCTGTTGTTCAGAGTCCACCATTTCAACACCCTCGTATATCCCAAAGCCCGTTCTGTGTGTTACGAGCACACAGTTTGTTGTGGTGTCCACTTCGCTGTGTGACGCCGACTTGACCTTTTGACCTGTCACGTCGTCCGTTTTGTTTAGCAGTCAGTTTCAGCAGTTACCTTCAAAACATCTGGAGAACTTGAGGTCAGGATGGAACCAAGCCCAGGCAGTCTGGCCCACGCAGCCACTTCACCCAGACCTGGCGATGGGCATTCCTTTCAGCAGGCTGCACCGAACTTGTTAAGCCCAGGCAGGGCTGCTCTACAATCGCCCCGGACTTTGGAGGACATCCAAACCAAACTCGAGCGCGCGGAGAAGCGACGCACCGTGAGTGCCGGTCCTCACGGTGTGAACATACCTGTCGCTGCTGGCTCGTTTGTGGCACTGGCAAGACCGGTTAGGGTGGTTCCTGTGTGCACAGTCCCCTCGCCTTGCGAAGCGACTGCTTCACCACGCTGGTATATGGTATACCGGTCGAGCAACGTTGTGGGGTTGCTTGGGAGGGCTTTGAGGCCTGCTGTCAGCCTGAGAGAATCACTGCCCTCCACTGAGGGCTGTTCATAACACCGCAGCCGAAGCAGGCAACCGCAAGTCCCATTGGCAGTGGGTGGCATAATGAAGCAGCTAGCAGGCAGGCTAAGACTGTGCTCCATGTCTGGGTGCTTCCTTGGGTTGACACAGCACAGCAAGCGTGCAGCAATCCCACCTGCTGCCACGTGCTCACCCCGCGCAACACTAGGGTTCCCATCGCTTGCCTGCTGCCGTTCGACCGCTGTTGGTGTCTGTCATCATATGCTAATTGTCAATGCCGGTGTGGTCATGCTGTTCCTGCTGGGGTTGCTCCGCCGAATATTGGGCTTCACCTGCCATGCGCGTGCGGTGCCTGCCACCACCTGTGCCACTTCGTGTACAGGAGTTCCGAGCCTGGGTGCTTTCCAAGGTCCGTGCAAAGCAGGCTGGCGTGGCGCAGCAGCAGGGCCTCCTGTCAAGGACCGCAGAGGACCGGCGCCAGTTGAGGCTGCAAGCCATCCAGGTTCGTGCTGACACGTGCGTGTACGGCAGCCGTGGGGGGAGTGCAGCGCAACCTCTGCTAAACCTGAAGCTCACAACTCTTGCGACGTTGAGGACACGAGCTCTGGCGCTTTCTTTAACTGCAAGCCAGCAGGCAGCCTGGAGGGGTCTCGGGTGCATCTGTTTGGGCACTTCAGTCCATGACGGGCGTCCAAACACCCCCCGGCGTAATGCATGCTGCGCAGTCACTGTTGTTGTGGTTTCACGTGCATCTTGCTGGGGCCTCCACCCGACCCAAAGTCTGTGTCGCCCAGCCGGGCTGTCAGCTGCGCGTATCATATCAACTTGGCGTGTGCAGGACCGGCTCGAGGCCGCCAAGGCCAACCGCGAGGCAGGACTGCGGGCTGCGCAGCAGCGCGCTGAGGAGCGTGCAGCCAGGCGCAGCGCAGCTGCTGCCGCCCGGGACGAGAGGTGCGTTGCCAAAACGAGCAGCGCTGCCATGCATTACGATACATTCGCATGCACTCCGATGCACTATGCATGCACGGCGTTAGTCAGTACAACATGATGCGGGTTCGGTCTGCAACAGGGCGTTGTGCTGATTGCGCAGGGCACTGCTTGTTGCCTGCATCTTTGCTTGCGCGGTGGGGCGAATGCACACGAGAGCATTTGCACACGGACCGGTGCCAGGTTGTCACCTGCCGTGTGTGCGTGCGTTGCTGATCGCGTGCCACCACTGCCACACACGCGTGCTGATCTCTCTCTATCTCTCTGCAGGCAGCGCGCCGCCGCGGAGAAGCTTGCGGCGGTGCACGCGGCCGCGGAGGCACGGCGTGCGGCGCTGCAGGAGGCGGAGCGCGAGCGCCTGCGCGCAGAGCACCAGCTCGTCTACTCACGCCTGGTGCGTGCGCCTTGTCATGCCCGGCTGCATGGATCCGGATCTGAGCAGCATCCGCATGCATCTGATCCGCATGCATCCGCATGCATCTGATCGAAGCAGCGCGTTCATACTCAGGCCTGGTGTGCGCGCCTTGTCGTTGCGTCTGGTTGCGCCTTGTTGCACCTGGTTGCACTGATCCCTGATCCGATCCGCATGTGCATGCACAAATCAGCATGCTGGCTGCTCAGCGCTTTCCCTTCCGCTTTCCCCTCCCACCTTGTTGCGCCAGGGTGCGCCTCTGCACTGATTGCGCCTCTGCGCTGACCCGGATCTGGGCAGAACGTGCTGCGCTGATCCGCGCGCATCCGAGCAGCGCGTGTGCGTGTGCATCGACTGCGCTTGCTGTTTCCCCTCCGCCTTCCCCCTCCCCTTCCCGCTGCTGCACGTGGAGTGGTTGCCATGCTGTTGCTTTGCGCTGTGCATCCTGCTGCGCCTCTGTTTGTGCTTGCCCCGTCAGGTGGGCTTCCATGTTCCCCCCACCCAGATGTGTTGTTGTGATGGCATGCTTTGACTGTTTTGGGTCCCGTGCTTGTTTTCTCCTGGTTTTCCTAATGCAGAGCCTAATCCTGGAGCAGCGTGCAGCGCAACGCAGTGCAGAGCCGTCACCCCGTACCACCATGTCTGGCACGACGAGGGACAGCGCTTTGCCTCCTCCCGCACTGCTCGCTGAGCCAGGTGCTGCAGCAGCGCTGCCAGCGGGCGAGCTGCTCACCCCCAGGGAGGGTAAGGACGCTGCGAGCGCAGCTGGAGGCGGCCTGGCAGCGGTTAGCGGTGGCAGCGCTCTGACCCTGGGCCTGAAGCAGCAGCAGCAGGAGCTGGCAGCTGCGCTGGCCAAGACCGCCAGCGGGGGCGGCGCCGCGCCCGCGAGCGGGCGCCGACGCCGCGCCGGCACGGTGGGTGGCAGCGGAAGCGAGGGTGACGACGACGACGATCACCTCGACTCGCCAACAGACACGGCCGAGGTCGCGCCTGTTGCGCTTGCCGCGTCAGTCGCGCCTGCCGCTGCTGCCCAGCGTCCCAATGGGTCGGCTGGGGGCTCCCTACAGCGTGCAAACCGCCCGGCGCCCGTGCAGCTGCCGACAACCCCACCCGCCGCCGCCCACGGGGTGACCCACATCGCCGGCTTCATGCCAGCGGGCGCGCTGCTTCACCCCCATGGCACGCCGGCGTCGACCTCGCAGCCCACACCAGTCCAGCACCGCCAGAAGCATCATCCGCACCAGCAGAGTGCGCAGAAGGCGGGTGTGCATGCAGGGGAGGCGACGGAGGCGCTCGTGGCGGCACCGCTTGAGAAGCTGCGCCGCTCCATGAGCTCCACGCGCCTGGCGCGCATGTGGAGGCGCTTTGCCGCGCACGGCAGCACCACCCGTGCGCTCGCCGCGGCGTTCGTGCGGCTGGGCCTGTCGCCGTCGCTGCCGGCGGCTGCCGCCGATGACTCAGCGCTGATGTCAGCGTTCAGCACGGAGGTGTCTGATGCCGAACCCTCAGACTTGTCGGACGGCGAGCAGCAGCGCTCACGTTGCTCCCGCCCTGCCTCGGCCCGCACCAGCAGCAACGGCATGGCAGGCTTTCCGCTCGGTGTTGCTGCGCCTCCCTCACCGCGCGTGTCCGCCAATGGCCTGCGGCCAGCGGCCGGCGGGATGGCGGCGGCGCCTGGGGCCGCCGCGCCGGCATCACCCGGCGGCGGCTGGGCGCCGCCCGTGCACCTGCAGGCGAGCCCCATCAGCGCACCGCGGCAGCCTGCCGCCTCGGGGGCAGCACTGCAGCCGCCGCACGTGGCCATGTCGCCGCCCTCAGCCGGCGCCGCGGCAGCGCCGTCCAAGCCTCCCATCGCGTTGGTGATGATGGGCACGATGTCGTCGCCGCGCTCGCCGCTGCCGGGGCACTCTGGCCATGCGCTCGCGGACGACGGCTTCGAGGAGTTTGCAGCGGCGCTGAGGGCGCCCGCCACGCTAAAGGCCACGCAGGCGCTGCTGCGGCGGCTGGAGCTGCGCCTCAGCGCGCGCGCCGGCTCCGGAACCGCGGGCGGCGCGGCGTCCAGCTGCACGGCGCTGCTGCGGCGGCTGTTCCCGCGTGCGCCGCGTGACGCGCCACTGGACCGCTACCCCGTGCGCGTTCTGCTGTGCGCGTTCATGGTGGTGCGCTACCCTCAAGTGGTCTTCAGCTCACGAGGTGCGCCCTGAGCCATCATGATCATGCTTAACCCCCTAAACGCAGCATGCGTACCCCTCTAGAGACAGCATGTGCGGCCCCCTACAGGCACCATGTGTAAACGCCATAAGCAGCATGTGCACCCTCCAGTAGGCAGCATGTGTAAACCCTTAGGCAGCTCGCGTACTGTGTCAGGCAGCACACTTGCCTTCATTTTCAGCGGCGGAGGGAGCCCAGCACAAGCCATCGTTAGGTGTAGTTGCTATCCTCACGCACATGTCTGTTCCTTCGCTGGTGTGCAGGCGAGCGTGAGGCGGCGCTGGCGGGTTGTGCTCAGGAGCTGCTGGTGCGCCTGGACGCGCTGCTGGCGGCGCTCATGGGGCTGCCGCAGCCCTCCTTGGAGGCCTACGGCCCCCGCAGCCCCGGCCGCGCCTCCCTCAGCGGAACGCCCACCGGCGCGCTGCCGCAGGCGACGGCGCTGGCGGCCGCGCCGCCGGCACTGCTCGGCATGGCGCCGCAGACGCCGCCGCGGGCGCAGGCGATGCCGGCGGCGATGTCGGTGCCGGTGACGCCGGGCCGGCTGGCCGGCTGGGTGGAGGACAGCCAGCAGCCCCTCACCATTGGTGAGTCCTGCCAGCGCCTCGCTCTCGGCGGTACTGTAGCTGAGTCATCTTGTACTGCAAGTTGTAGGAAGCGTGCCAAGCATAGGCCAGCAGTCCAGCATTGTTTCACGCTGTCGGCAGCCGGGTTGTGCAATCGTCGGCATTGCTTCAGACCTGGCTGCATGTGCATGCTTAGGAGGCAGGCTCAGCAGCCTGCCTGCCTGGGCTTGGACGCTAGCCGTGTTGCGCGCTGCACTGCTCTGTGCTGCGCTGATCTCTGACGCTGTCTGTGCGCATCTCATACGTACACACATGCAGGCGCGCGGCTGGAGCTGTTTGACGAGGCGTGGCTGGCCTACCTGGACCAGTTTGCGGCGTGGAAGGGCGAGGACGCAGCGGCGCTGGAGGCCAACCTGGTGGGTGGGGGCCCTGCCCGGAGCAGTGACGTACTGGATGTACTGCACATACTGCAGGGCTTATAGTGTACAGCAGTTTCCTGTGCCAGCAGCCTTTCATGGTAATGGCTACCTAGCACACCAAATTGCATACCGAACGGCCGCTGTCCACATGCGTGGACAACACAGACAGCCCCGGTGCTTTAGTGCTGAGTTACCTTGCGGCTCTGGTGCGATGAATGACTCAGGCCTTCTGAAGTGTACCTCTGTGTGTCGTTGCACGCCCCTGCACCGCTTCTGCTGCACTGCTGTTGCAGGTCAAGTGCGCGGCCGCGATGGAGCTGTCGATGCTGCGCAAGGTGCGCGGCGACCCTGCCTCGGAGCGCGTGGCCGCCAACTCAGACCTACGGGTGAGAGGAGAGCGCAGTAATTAAGTGTAACTGACTGTACTGAGTTGTGACCAGGCATGACTGACTCTGTTCCGGTACTGATTGTACTGGGCAGTATTGCCTCACGACGTGCGGGCTTGCCGTGTGTGTGCGGTACGCGCAGGCGGTGGTGGCGCAGGTGGCGCACGACCACTCCCTGCTCCGAGACCGCATCAAGCGCCTGGGCGGCGCCGCGGGCCTCGCGCGCCTGCAGGCCGCGCTGGAGGATGCTCGCGCCACGTACGCTGCCGAGGCGGCCGCCGCACAGTCCGCCGCCGCCAGCGGATCCTCCACGCCCTCTTCGCCTAACCTCCTGGCGCGGTCCGCGTCGTCCGACGCCTCGCTCTCGCCCTCCTCGCTTTCTCCGGGGCAATCCCCGGCGGCTTCGGAGCCCGCCTCGCCCTCGGTGGGCGCCACGCAGCACCTCCACGGCCGTAAGGCGGGAAGCACGCCGCGTCGCTCGGGCCTGGCGCCGAGGTCGCTCTTCGGCGCGGCGGCGGCGCTGGCGGATGCAGACGCGGCGAAAGCGGCGGCGGCGGTTGATGCGGCCACCGCCGCCGAGGGCGCTGCCAGTGGCAGCGGCGGCTCCGGCGGCGGCAGCGACGACACAGGTGTAGCTGCATCGCCAGCATTGCCAGCTGACGACGCGCATGCGGCTCAACCGGCGGCTGCAACAAATGAGGTGACAGGCGCCGCCAGCAAGCCCCGTGCGTCGAAGTTTGCGTTCCGCTTTCCTCCCGCACGCAAGGTGACGGCACCGCCTGCGCCGGACGCCGCCCCCGAGCCTGACACGCAGCCGCAGGTGCCTGGCGGCGGCGGCGGCGCCATGCCGATCTTCAGCGCGCGGCGGCCGCACGCCACGTCCGCGCCGGTGCCCATCCCTGCGCGCGCCAGCGCCAGCAGCGTCGGTGGTGACGCGGGCGTGGCGCTGAGCCCGCGCTCCCCTGGAGCCATGGCGGATGCTTCGCTGGGCCATGCGGTGCGCCCCGTGGAGTACATCAGCAACTCGCAGATGGTAAGCCATACAGCTAGGATACGGCCAGGATACAGCTAAGCAAAGCAATACCAGTATACCATACAGCTAGCCTCACAGCAAAACAAGCCAACAATACTGGCGAGGCGGTGGGCCAGAAACGAATTGCAGGCTTGCACTGCCCTGGGGTTTGGAGTTTGGGTCCAGGGTTCAGTATTGACGTGCGGACGTGGGGTGCCGTGTGCAGTTGGGCAAGGTGCAGCAATCTGTTGTGCTGTTAGGGGCCGAAGGGAGAGCTGCCTTGTCTGCGTGCATGTATATCTATACTCAGGATCAACTGCTGATTAGACCCTCATCAATTTCCTCTGGGCCCCCCCCCTCCTGCTGACTCTCAGGTGTTGGACCTTCTATACGACCCCTCCGCAAAGCTAGACGCCACGGACGCAGACGACGAGTGGCTCGCCGCCACCACGCCCCCGCCGCCCCCTGTCAACCCCCTGGACACCACCCCAGGCGCTGGCACGAGCGCCAGCGATGGCGGCTTGTCGTCGCTGCTGCTGCCGCCCCCGCCTGCACCCAGCCAGACAGAGATGGAGGAGATGGACCAGGAGGCCGCGATCGCAGCGCTGCGCGCCCGCGCGCGCGGCATGGCGGCCGCCGTGTTCTGGTCCAGCGTGGCTGCCCGCGTGCGCGACGCGCTGCTGCTGCTGCCTGCTGCCGCAGGCGCAGCAGCTGATCAGTCGTCGTCGGCTGCGGCGTCTTCGTTGGCGGGCGTGGCGTGCCCGCTGCTGGCGGAGGTGTGTGGCGAGCTGGTGGCGCTGATGGAGAGCAGCAGCGGGCAGCAGGGAGGCCGCGTGGTGAGTACCGCTTGTACCGCCAGTACCGCCGTTCCGCAGTACTAACATACTGCAGCAGTGTGCCATCATGCGCACATGCACATTTGTACCGTACAGGCTGGAATGATGGAATCCAAGCGGTTGTCTGTTCATTTAGCATTGCATCCAGCACTCAACGTCGCCCACTTCATTTACGGCAACACCAGGAAGGAAACATACCTACGAGGCAATGTGCTCAACTGCATGCATGCCTTGGCGATGACGCCAGTCACGGACGCCTCTTTCTGACCCACACCGCCTGCACGTCTGTGTGTTCCACTGCGGCATCACTGCAGGCCAGCGCACTGCGTGAAGAGTTCAGTGAGGCGGCGCTGCTGGAGAAAGTGGGAGGAGGAGGCAGTGCGGCGCCCAGCGGGCCCGGCTCCGGAACCGCCGCCGCCGGCGTCGTGGCGGCGCTGAGCGGCCCGCTGCCGCGCCTGCTGGCGGTGCTGCAGCGCCTGGCGGGGCTGCTGGTGCAGATGGGCTCGCCGGCGCGGGAGGAGGGCGCGGTGGCGGCGCACGCGGCGCTCAAGGAGCGACTGCTGGCTGCGGTGGCGGCCGCGCAGGCCGCGCTGGCGGCGCAGGGCGGCGGCCGGGACGCTGAGCTCAGTCTGTCCGCGGCTGCGACGGATCTGGCGTGCAGCATCGCGCGCGCGCTGCGCCTGCTGAGTGCCCAGGTGGGTGCAGGCCTGTAGGGGCAGTAGGGCAGAAGCGAGTTTGTCCTACCAATGTCTGCCAGCGCCCCATTGCGTGTGTACTTTCGATTACTTCTGTGTATTGAAAGCCTTACCATACTCTGATACTCCACTCGTGGAGAGTGTGATTTTTGTGCGGTATGTTACTGGTCTTGAGTTGGAAGTCCGTATGTGGATGATCTATGATGAATTGCCCCTTCGTTTGAACCAATATGGGTGTTCTGTCGCGCCAACGGCACCGGCTCTCACCCGCGTGCGCAGGTCAAGCTCATCAAGCTGGACGCCGCCAACGCGCGCCTGGCGGCGCTGGCGCACTCGCTCAAGGGCGACGGAGCCGTAAACTACCTACGCGGCAAGTTCGTCGCCATCTTCAGCCTCACACGCCTCCTGCCGGCCACCGCTGTTAACGGGGATGCGATTGCGGCCGAGGCGATGGCGCCGGAGCAGCGGGAGCAGGCGCTGCTGGCGGCGCTGCCGCGCACGATGCGCTTCGTCTCTCGCGCCGGCCGGGAGGTCGCACCCGCGCTGGCCGCCAAGCTGCAAGCCGCAGGGCTGCCGGACGTCGACGCCGCGCTCGCCGCCGCGGCGGCCGCGCACCCGGCGCTGCTCGCGGCGGCGGCCGTGCCCGCCACCCTCCGCGCCGGCCTTCGCGCCGGCCCAGCATCGCTGCCGCCCGCTGCCGCTGCCGCTTCCACCACCGCGGCACCGTACGTGGCGCCGGCGGGACCTGCGGGTGATTGGGCCGGCTGGCGCGCGCTGGTGCGGTGCGGGCTGGTGGGGCTTGTGGCGGGGGACCTACCAGCGGTGGGGCCTGCGCTGGCGGAGACCCTTCTGTGGGACGCCGGCCGGCTGCATGGCGTGCAGAACGCCTTCCAGCAGCTCGTCGTGGTGGCCGCTTGCCTCAACCTCGTCGGCCAGTTCCGCCAACAACAGGCACAATCCTCTGCGGCAGCCGCCACTGTAGCTGCAGAGGCAGGCGCCGGCGCAGCGCCGGCGCGGGGGGTGGCGGTGCCGGCGTGGACGCCGGCGGCGCGGGATGCCGCCAAACGGCGGCTGATGGTGGTGCTGTCGGACGCGTCGGTGCGGCTGCCGGACCTGAGCGCTGAGCTGGCGGCCATGGCGGGGCTGAAACCGGATGACGTAGCGGCCTCGGACGCGCTGCGCGCTGCGTTCAAGGTGGGCAGATATGAAGGGGGCGGGGGGGGGAAAGGATGCAGTTCAGCATGCCAGTGTGCTTCAGGGAGGGACAGAGGGGAGTGGAGGAGTGGAGGGGCCCGCTGCTGCTGCTGAGCTGTGCTAGCAGCTCAGACGTATTGCTGTGGTTCGATGGTGGTGCTCAAGACAGACCCACCGCTGTGGCCTTCAGTCCTGCGGCCATAACCAAGCCTTATGAACCTCCTTGATTGTCATCCTCAAATGTTACGCGTTGTTGTCGCTGCCGCTGCTGCTGCTCGCAGGCGCTGGTGGATCCGTCGAGCGCTGCCTTCAAGAGCGTCAGCGGCGGCCTGGCGGCGGCGCTGGCGCTGCATGTGCTGCTGGGCGGCAGCAAGCTGCTGGAGACAGACCCGCAGGTGCGCTGCCTGAGGGCTTAGGGTTTAGGGCTTAGGGCTTAGGGCTTAGTGGTGTAGGGTGTGACGGATGCCAATCCGGTGCGCTGCCTCGGCCTGCATGCCTGCATGCCACGTTCAGGGTATAGGGTGTGGTTTTTGAAGCACGACTGCTTGTGTACTTGCATCGCACGCCTCGACAGGGTGCTGTAGGTTCAGTCTACTGCGGATTGCTGGGCGAAGGCTGCGTCCAGGGTGCTTCCCTTGTGATGCGCTCTGCAGCTGTGTTCTGACGTATCACTTACGTCCATTCGGGTGAACCAATAGTGGCGACAATTATTGACATTTGGTACCTGCGTATTCCGCTGCTGTGTTGGTGTGTGTGGTCAGGCCCAGTCGACGCTGTCCATGCTGCTGGGCCGCATCGGGGCCGCCGCGCTGGCACCCGACGTCACGGCGCTGGGCGCGCGCCTGCTGCACATATGCGCGGTGCACGAGGCGGTACACGAGCCCGTGTACAGCGCCGTGGTGCCGGCGGTACAGGCGGTACATCGCGCACGGCTGGAGGAGGAGGCGCGAGCCAGAGCGCTGTGGGAGGCACGTGCAGCGGCAGCGGCAGCAGCGGCGGCAGCAGCAGCAGCAGAAGCAGCGGCGGAAGAGGACAGAAGCCCTGCCGCTGCCTCTTCCTCCGCCACCGTGTTGGCCTCACACGGACATGGAGTCGCGGCGCCGGTCAGCCCGGGGGGCGAGCGCGAACGCGCAAGGACGGCCGCTGCTGCAGCTGCAGCGGCTGGCGCAGACGAGGAACGTGCGGAGCCGCTGGCCTCAGGCGACGAGCTGTAGACGGGCATCGGCAGGCTTATGGTGAAACATTAAAATGCACTGTACGCGTGTGCAGTGGTTACCGCCAACGCATTGGTTGGATCCCCGTGTGCCCCCGGCCGGTGTGCGCAACCATGCGCTGAAAACAATCAACCGCAACCGTCTCACGTTGCCAGCAAGTGCAAGCGGATGGCGTGTGAGGGGGGATGTTGAGAGGCATGCACGGTGCTACCATGTGCCTCTGCCCTACCCTCTGCGTTCCCTGCTGGGCGCCCACCCGCCTCATGGGTTGAGGCAAGGCACAGCGTTGCATGCCCTGTGGACGTGCTTGGCATCGATGGTATTTGTCTGAGGTAAAGTTGTGCGGCGGCATGCCATTGTTGAGTGATATTGCCAAGCCTGGCCGCAATGGTGTGCAGTCTTGCCCTGATAGTAGGATATGGCGGAGCGATAATGGTTTCGCTCGAGAGGCGTGTGTGCCTGGATGCCTGCCAAGCACGCAGGCGGCTGCTTGGCGTGTGCAGCCGCGTTCGCTACATACTTTTTGGATACCTTTTTACAAGGCATTCTGCTCATCCATTCGACTCAATTGCCGTTGGACTGTTGACATTCTGCACGCACCCTTGCTTGTACCGCACGTACGTATGAACCGCGATACTTTCGCCGCGCACTGAGAACACCGTGCAAAGGACTGTTCCCTGTTGCAAAGCCGCATGCAGTGCATGTGCCACATGCTGACATACAGCGTCATGGGCTATCCGTAGCCTTCAATGCCTGCTGATGCCCTGTGGGGTGTGTGGAGGGATTAGCAGGAGGCGCTGCTAAGGCTCAGCGCCAGGTTCATCATATGGCACATGGCCCTATGCGGGCATCTAAGACTTACCGGTATGCACTCCTTTTTTCTTTCTCTCTCTCTTCTCTCTCTCTTTTGCTCTCTCACGCTTTTGGATTCAGAATTTGCACGCGATGCTTGGGCGCTACTTTGCCCCCGGCCCCCCCTTCTCCTCTCTCTCTCTCCCTGTCACACTCATTTTAGATTCAGATTTACACGTGTTGATGCTCTGGCGCTACTTTGCCGCCCAGGTTACTGACTACCATAGCACTTGGCTTGGTGTGTACAGTAGCCCTCATGATGGGTTGATTGGGTGTCCGCTTGCTGGATGGGCCACACAACCTACATCATCTGTCGTGGCGTGCCGTGCCATGTCATGGCGTGGCAAGGATTGGCGCGGAACCCCAACCCACCCACCCCCGCAGGAGTGTTTGCGTATGCCTGGCCGGACAGCGCCTTGCGGCCGCGGATATGCCAGGCCGCACGGCATGCTGTGAAGCTTTGTCCGATGGCATCGTCGTTGCAGCGGCGCCGCTGCCGCAGCCCACTGCTGCACCCTTGGTTCGAAGCCTTGCACGTGATACCGCTGTTGGTATTCGCTGCTTGCGTTGGCCACAGCCTCTCGGCGTGAACTGCATGAGCGCACGTACGCACCGTATGCACGTACGCACATGTATGCCACAGTCCTGTGTGCCGCCGTTAGGCTGATCCAGGATTGCACGCATGATGCACGTACGCATTCACCGGTACGCCTTCAAAACAAAACTGATACCTCTCTGCCTGTACCCGCTTTGCATGTACCGCTTCGCATGTGTGTTGATGCGAGGGGCTCTGCAGCTGCTCGAGTGGCATTGTGTAGGCAAGCCGAATTGTAATGGTATTACGTTATGTATCCCATACTTCCACAACTGGGAATGAGACTGAGAAGCGAGAGACCGCGATGCCAAAGCAACAGCACGCGCTGCTTGCTTCTTGTCCCGCGTTTCCTTACTCGGCAGTCGGCACATCTTTGTGCATATTGCACCCGGCGGTGGAGTGAAGCATGCTTCAGCGCGACACGATGCGAACTCGCCTTGACTTGACAGCCTCCAGCACGGTGGTGCTTGTGTAGCGTATGGCTACTTTGCGCGCTCGCTGCCCTGGATAGGTTGCTGCTGCTACTGCCGGCCGGTCGGCAACACCTCTATCCGCTAAATTCGGAGAATGGGGAGGCCGAGTGGTGTTGGCATGGCATGGCATGGTTAGCGGGGTTGGTGCATTCCAACGATGGCCGCCGCAGACCCGTTCGGTTGCATCACATAGAGCTCACCTGCAGGAGTGATGCCGTCGTGATTGATTGACTGTCGCATGATCGACTGCACCGCTGTCTTCATGCGGTGGTCGGCAGTGAATGATGCGTGATCAGTGTTCAGTGAGAGCGTGAGTGTTCCAGACCCCCTGACCGTTGTACCATACGGACAAGGGATACCTACGGTATCTATCTATAGCACTGGATGCAGCACTGGATGCTTGCTTGCTTTTTGCTTCCCCCCTCCCCACCACCGACCCTCCCCCTTCCCCTCTTCCCCTCTCCCACCCCCCCCTCCCCACTGTGACTTTTTTCTCTACCTCCACACCTACCGCACCGCTTGTTGTTGTCATCGCTCCGCACATGATCCTGAGATTCCCTCCACTTGACATCTCATCGCTCGCCACCTACCGCCAACCATTGTCATACCGCATGCTGTTGTTGCGCTCTTGCAGTACACGTTGCTGCACCACTCGTGCGTGGTTGCTATGATGCGCTGTTCCCATTTTGCGGTTGCAGGTGTTTTAAAAGCAACCCTTTGTAGCGGCAAGCACGCAATTGCCCCACACGCAAACAAGCAGTTGGGTAGAGTGCAGAGCTGGCGAGGATGATACCGCAGTGAAGTGTAAAAATGAAGTGATGGTGATGATGAGATACCTGGAGCTCCTGGGATGGGCGTGCGTGCGGCAGACACATTCGCACCTGAGGTGGCACCTTGTGGTGTGCTGCCGAGGCAGTCGAGCTTGCATGCGCAACAGAATCAGGCTGGGTGGTGCAGGTTGTGTGACAATGTACAGTGACAATATACAGTGGCATTTGGATGTCGGAGAATGGTCTCTAGTTCTCCACAGGTCCAGTGTGTGTGAGCTGCTGCACAACCAAGGAAGCGGCGTGCAGCGTGGCCGCCACCTTGGACTGCCGCATCCGCCGCCATTGCATTGTACCTGTATGCGCTGATGGTCCGTGCTGGCTGAGTCTGTGCTGGCTGCTGCTTCTGGGGCTGTGCGCGCACTGCACATGGGAGCATTGGTTTTGGGGGGGGGGTTCTCGTCTTCACCATCAGCCTTGTCACCTATCCAACGATTACCTGTATGCGCACCGCAACAGGCTGAAGGTGGCACACGGCTGTCGTAGAAACTACATGCTACATGCACACACACCTGGTAACAGGGCCTGAGACCCATCAGAGACTGAACGTTCGTAGCAACACGCCCTACTGTGCACAGTCTCGCCTGTGCCGCCAGCCGCATACCCGTTTGTGTTCATGCTGGTCCGCTGAGGAGGATGATAATTCAGCACGCATCTGCTGCTTCTGTTCTTGGAGATGCGCCTTTAGACGAGCCTTGAACAGGGCTACTATTCGCCAGCAGCGCGTTGTACAAAGCGTACGAGGCACCTTGTGAAGCACGCACCCACGTAACAACCAGAGCGCGCATCAGCATGTCTCACAGCCTCAGCCCCGCTGGACGGCGAGCTGCAATGTCCTCAGCAAAGAGCCCATCACGGTCATCCTCAGGGGCCAGTAGTGCTGCACCCTCAGCTGCTGCTGGTGGCGGGGGTCATTTGCCGTCGTCTCGGACAGTCCTGTGGCTGGCCCTCGGCTGCTGCGCGCTACCAAGCCTGTTGGTGTTCACGCTGCTTCGCTCCCCGAAGGCCCTGCCACCACACAACCAGGGGTCAGGCCACCTTCGCCGCTTCATGCTTGTTCCAAACGACCAACAGCAAGGGCAGGGGCACGCGCACGAGCAGCGGTTGGAGCAGCAAGACCAGCTGCGCACCGCGGAGCGCAGCGAAGCGATCCTCCACCCCGTGGAGCCCTTGGTGCTGTGGCAAACACAGGACGCGCCGCAGCAGCCGACGCGGGACCCAGGGCAAGAGCAAGACCAGCTGCTGCAGCTGCTGCTGCTCACCAACCACCAGCACCTGCTGCGCCACCACGACCCGCGCACCCAGCGGCAGCAGCAGCTGCTACACGTGAACGCCCAGCAGGACGTGGAGGGAATGATGTCAGCAGGCTTGGAAAGTAGCGGCTCAGAAGGATCCTCATCTTCATCCCTGTCTGATCACCTGCTGCACTTCGACACTGCCGTGTCGTCTGGTGCCGCTGACGGTTCCAGCGCCGCTTCGGCTGCTGACGGAACCACGGGCCACCGCGATAGGTCTGCCAAGACGCACGAGGACGCGCTCCACCGTGGGTAGGTGAGGCTCAGCTTGCGAGCAGGTAATCCATTAGGGTATCGGTCCGCAATTGGTCATGTAGGACTGGTTTTGGGTAGCATATGGGTGCAATCCATCCGCCAAGCTGCACGTTCGGTGCCATGACACGCAAAAGCAACACGACAACACTTTTGTGGCGCCGGCGGGAGGCCTGAGTGATGGCACTCCTACTATCGTTGGCAGTGGCAGTGGCAGTGGCGGGCTGAGGAGCGATGCAGTCGTCAATCCCATGCTGATCGGTTGAGTGCGGGTCAATCATGGAGTGTGTGTGGCGCGCATGCATGGTTGATTGTGGGTTGGCGGTTACTGCCAGCACCTGTGAACGCACTGTGCACTGCTTAATTGCTCTGGTGGCGTGAAGGGTGCTGGTGGCGCAGCACGCAGCCGCCAGTGGATCCTTGGCATACATGCACTTGCAAAGAGTGACGCGAGACAAATCACCCAAATAAGAAATATCCATCCAGTCAGGCTGCTGCGAGGCTGCCGCATGCGAATACATGAGGCCCATCAAAGAAGCATAATTCAAGGCACGAGGGTGATGCCATATAGCCCCGCCGTGTGATGTTTAGTCGGTCGGTCACTCGGAATCCGCGATTGCCGTTACAGAATGTACGAACTAACGTATGCAACTGTGCAATGCGATTCTGGACCTCATGCTGCTGCAGGAAGCATGGGCACGGCCAGACAGCTGCGCAACTCGCCAGCGGCGGCAGCAGCAGCAGCAGCAGCAGCAGCGTGCAAGCGCTGCATGCGGACAGGCGGCCTGATGGTGCTGCTGGCGGCGGCAAACAGGCGGCGCGGCGCGGAGCGCTCGCCCGTGCTGCCGCATCAAGCCTTGCGTTGTCATCGCCACCGCCATCATCCCCGCCGTCACCGCCATTGGAAGCATCGCCAGCATCACTGTCATCACAACAACAGCACTCATCTCAGCAGCCAAGCGGGTTCCCATCACCAGCCAAGCCGCTGCCGCAGCAGCCGCAGGAGGGGCATTCCCACGTGGAGGGCGTCGACATCCTCATTGGCGTATTTGTGAGTTGCGGCGTTCATTGAATCTCATGCGCCGTGGTGTGCGCGTGTCGTTCTAGTTGTTCACATTTATGGGCGTGCAGCAGCAACGCAATGTCGGTGGGTCACTGATGCACTGAGCGACATGCACGAGCCACCTATGGTAGCACAAACCGCATCGCCAGTTGGCGCCTCATGATGGTGGCGCTGGCAGGCGCGTGGGATCATGCCCCCGTCCACATCTAGATCGTGATTTGCGATATCAGCGTTGGTGTGTCTCGTGTGGTGCCTAAACCCTGAACCCTAACTCGAAGCCCTACAGCGTGTTGCGCCAGGCTAGTGCATCACAAGCGGGCCTCCCAATGCTGCAGCATGACAGTACGTGCACATGCAACATGTTTACATACATACATGCTGCCGGGCGTGGGTGCATGTGTGCATGCATGCAGACGGGCTACAGCGCCGGCGCCCCGCTGGCGTACCTCCCCCGCTACGACTACGCGCTGCGCCGCGCCGTCGCACGCGCCACCTGGTTCCCTGGCACGCCGGAGGCGCGGCAGGCGCTGCTGCGAGACTATGGCATCGCCGTCAGGTGCGGTACAGCAGGACTGTGCAGTACTGCGGTACTGTGGTGCTGTGGTGCTGTGGTGCTGCGGTACAGCCGAGTCGGCCTGCGTCAAAAAGCAAGTGGCTGTTGCGCCTTGCATGCACTCTGACTCTTCAGGGCCCGCCGCTGTTGTTTAGGGCTTAGGGTTTAGGAATAGGGTTTAGGGTCTAGGTATAGGTCTAGGTCAAAGACCTAGTCTTCAAACCTAGACCCTAAACCTTACTCCTAAACAGTAGTAAGGACACTACTATGTGCCTTTTCTGAACCCCTTTCGAGGGCGGCCTTAGGCCTCTGGCTAGCCGGCCGAGTGTAGACAACAACTACCTCTGAGCCGCGCCGCCATGCGTGTACCGCTGCTGTACGAGCACTGTGTGCGCAACGCAAACCTGGTGTTGATGTTACGCGGAGAGATGCATGTGAAATGGCCCTTCAACTGCTGTGCCCTTGCGTGCCA
>BDDA01000484.1:0-12354 GCA_001662385.1 Chlamydomonas asymmetrica | reverse complement strand
GACTCCCCTCTTGTGTGTGCCTTCCATTCGTGTGTGGACTAGGGTTTAAGGGTTTAGGGTTTGAGGAGCTGGATGACATCAAAAGCTCTTGCAGCGGCTGCTGGGGATGGGACAGCTCGTACTCTGGTCCGTTGCGTGGAATGGAGCACAGTACGAGGCGTGCCACCCCCAGCAGTCGCTGCGAGTCCAAGGCACACCGCTTCATGCCACAACTAGGTGGCAATGCACACACGCACTCATCCATGGATGGCCTGATTGACCAAGTGATGAAGTCAATAATTGCATATTTGCATGCATGAGTCGCCAACCTGCTGCCGGGCAACAAACACACCCGTGAGCCTGGCACATCCAGTACATCCAGTACATCCAGTACATCCCATACGAGTGCTGCGAGCGTTTCATCTATCAGCACTGTGTTGTGTTGTGTATGCCTCATGCCACCCACGCACAGCAACACAACACGAGCGCCGTTTTCAACCGACTAAACTAGGCTGTTTTGAGGGACTCCCATGCTTGAGATTTGAGGGTGGGTGGTTGGGAGAGGCATGGCGAAGACACCAACCAAAGATCAAACGAACGCCTGTGCTCCGCTGTCGAAGGCGTTTAGTACGATGACATGTACGCGTCGATGTTGCGTCTGCCCATATATGCCTTCTTGACCTAATGCAGTGGGGTGTGCTGATTTACTTACGTCTTAATTACTCATCACGAGTACCGGATGATGATTACAATAGCACATGAGCGCTACATTCACCGACCTCATTGTATCACATATGGCGTGATACGTATGGCGTGATTCGTATGGCGTGATACGTATGGCGTGATACGTATGGCGTGATACGTGACGGATGGATGGATGGATGGATGGGCCGCCGCCCCGCCTATAGCATGAGGCATGGCATGCTGGCAGCTGGGGGGCAAGAAGTAGGAGTGCAGGTTGTTGTGGCAGTGAAGCACCTTAAACCCTCAACCCTAAATTAAGGTGCTGGGTCACAGGTTGCTGTGGATGTGGAGCTGCGGGCGACAGCCAATGAAGCGTCTTGGCGTTTGCATGCCTGATGAGTCATGGCACGCCGAGTGACGCGCAAGGCGGGCGGGTGGTGCGCACAGTGTGTGCCCTGCATTGATCTCAGCCTAAGTGCGGCCCGCATGGAGGTGCGCACCAGGCCCTGTGAGTCCAGGGGGGGTACGCGGCATCACTGAGGGGTACCTCTGACAACCTTGATGCAAGCCTCGTGAGCAAGAAGGTTGTAAGAGGTACCCTTTAGCAACGTCGGCGTGTCATGCCTTGGCCTCACATATGGCCATATGGGCCAGAGAGACACCACCGCCCATGCAGGTGGACGCCGCAAGGTGCGGTTTAGGGCCAAAACGCCGCTTGGGTCGTTTTCAGCCCACAATTCGCAAGCTGAGGAGTGGGAGCCCGCAGCGCACATGCAGGCGTGTGAGGCGCTGCTTCACAGCGGCCATTGGAGCAACGCCCCACACGCCTGCATGTGCACTGCGGGCCGCCAGTCCCTTGCGGGCGCCACGGGGTGGTGTTGGCTTGGTGCTGCGTGTGCGTTGGGGGCAGAGCGGCGGTGATGGGACGGGGCCGCGGGTGTGCATGGATTGGGCGTGGTCTGTCAGCAGCGCAGTAGCGTACAGTACTGTACTGTGTTGCACTGTACCGTGCAGGTGGAAGAAAGGAGCGCATGGATGACGTAGATGATGGGCACTCAGCCCAGGCTGGAAGCAGGCAGGGTCACAGCAGTGGTGTGAGCACTGCAGCGAACGGCCCGTACAACCCAAAACCAGGGCGGCATGGCCATGGCGCTGTTGATATTGTTTTTCCAAAATTCGTGCCGGGTTGGGTTTGGTGGCATCATCGGGAGCGGCACTGCTGCGGACCGAGTGATATGGGCGGGGCGGGGAAATGGGCATGGGAAGAAATCAGGCAGATCCAAGCCATGCCCGGGGACCACCTGTGCAAAGCATGCAACGCTGTCGGTGCTCAGCCGGATGTCATAAACGCGGCAGGCCCGGTGACTGCATCGTATTCATCGTACATGCCGCACTGCGCAGGTTTGTGGTTGGCCGCTGGCCAGCTGATGATGAGGACCTCACAAGCAGCACGCTCGCCTCCGATAGCACCACTAGCACCATCGACGCTGGTCGCAACACTACCGGCGGCAGCAGCAGTGCCGCCAGTGGCAGCCGTGGCGCTGGCGGTGGCGATGTGGAGGTGCAGGCGGGTGCTGCGAGCGCCTCAACACACAACGCATCCAACTCCACAAGCTCATCCGCCGTCGCATCAGCATCAGCATCATCAGCGGCAGCATCAGTATCAGCAGCAGCAGCGGCTTCTGCCGTTGACGAGGAGGGGCTGCAGCTGCACGCGGCGTACCAGCAGGCGCGGCGGCGGCGCCGCCAGCAGCAGCAGGACGCGATGAGGCAAGAAGTGAAGGACCACCCCCTGGACTTCCTACACCTAGACCTTGAGGTACGTACAGCACAGCACACCTGCGGTACAGGCGTACAGCATAGCCGCACGCCTGCGGTACAGGAAAGCACGCATGCAGTACAGCACCGCTGCAACCAATGTCATGGGCTGTATTGTGATGGGAAACAGCAGTGTGACCGTGGTTTTGCACTTTGCATCCTCCCATCATCCCTTCCCCCTCCTGTAGCTCATGGGGTATCGTTCTCATCCGCCCGCCACCACCAGCCCGCAACTCCATGCAGTTGCCAGGCGCCAATGTGCTGGCACTACCCAATTGTCACGGTATTACCAGCACATTGGCCCTTGCAACTGCATGGAGTTTGGGTGGAGTTGCGGGTTGGTGGTGGTGGGCGGAGGCGGGCGGTGCCGTACTCGTGTTACATGTTACGTTATGTTATGTTACGTACCCTTATTACATGCGTGCACACGTGGCATTGGTCTCTGCCAGCATGTCCCTGTCCGTCAATCATGCATCACGCACACTCATTCAGCATCAGGTGAGTTGTGTCATCTGAGACGGCGGCGGCGGCAGAGCAGCAGCAGCAGCAGCAGCAGCAGCAGCAGCAGCGGCAGCAGTGTCAGGCGCTGGGCTGCTGAAAGGGCACCTGTGTTTCCAAAGACGTGCTCATCGTCTCGTGTGCGTCGTTGGAACCACACGTGCCCTTCCAGCAGCACAGCACCTGACACCCGAGCACTGCACATCAGCGCAAATTCGCGATGGAGGCGTCTCCGCAAATGACGCAGACACAACCCCTACCTTGAGCAGGCACCTCAACCACAAATCATGCAGGCTCAGCCTCTGGCTATACCTCCTGTACACTTCTCCTCCCCTGACGTGTGCTGTGTTGTGCCATGCTGTGCTGCGCCGCGCCATGGCTGCGCTGTGCTGGGTAAGAAATGAATGCTGGTTCTTAGTACTAAGCTAGTATATTGCATTCGAACTCATGCAGGAGTCGTACACTGGGCTGGCGCGCAAGACGCTCGCCTTCCTGGTGGCCGCCGCGGCCGCCTTCCCGGGAGTGAAGTGGATTGTGAAGGTGAGTGCATACTGGTAGTTGCGTCGAGATTGAATCAAGGATGAAGCCACGGTCACACCTACCAGTAGGTCACAGGAATGAGGGCGGTCGTGCCACTGCAACGCTGGATGGACTCCACGGCTGATCCTAGGAGTCACCTGCCTGTATGTCAGGATGAGGATGAGGATGAGGATGAGGTGTGGTTGCCCTACTGCAGCACTGAGCTCCACAGCCTGGGGGATCAATCATGCGGGGGGCGCGCACGATGACAGCTCTACGCCATGCTGGAATCTACGCGTCACAAAGCGCTGTCTCTACGCATATCAGAATGCATGTCCAGTGTGCGGATGTGCAGATGTGCGTGTGCAGATGTCTGTGGCGTGTGTTAAGAGCTACCGTATTTGATTCCTGTCGGGCCGTGCAGTGTGCATGTGTATGAAGATGGAAACTGCACCTGACGATGGCGAGGTGACTGGGCTGATGTGATGGGTACTGTGTGTGCACATGGTCGTGTGAAGGGTGTGTGCAATTGGGTGAAGGCTGCAGCGGGTGATGTAGCTGCACCGCACGCTGCTGTGCCACCTGCACCCTTGCGACGGAATAGAGACCTGCCTTGTTCCAGCGTGGCGGAAGGAGGTCGTGTTCCATCAGCGGCAGCTCGAACAGGGATGGTCTCCTACGGCCTCGGACGAGCACGCTGAGGAGGGATACACCTGTACACACCTGAGCACACGCGGGGGTGTATCTCACGTGTATGCACACTGCGCGGCCCATGGGCGCACACACTAGTGGCTTGCATGGTTCGGGCTGCAGGGGTGCTCTGCAGTGACCTTGCCGCATCATACACCCCCAGCTGGGGGTGTGGACCATCCCCCGCAGCTGCTTCGATCGAGTCCCACTGCATGGCCCCACGGGCGCACATACCGCTTAACACATCCACATTGGTGTGCCGCACACTCCCAGCGCAACGGTCTGCCCTAAACCCTAAACCCTAAACCGCAGACCCTAAACCCTAGACTCCCAGCACGGTGCACACATGAACGCAAGCAAGAAGCGTTCCCAGGGCGATACCGCATCAACCCTCCCGGCTGTTGCTGGTGCTGATGCTGGTGCGTTTAGGGTTATTTGTTTCCCGTGGGGCCACAGGTGGGGCCATGCAGTGTGCTTATGGTATGCGTGATGATGATAACTGCACCTGAGGGTGGCGAGGTGTCTGGGCTGCTGGCGTGTGTGCGCATCATGCAGGTCGATGATGACGTGTACGTGATGCCTCCGCGCCTCGCCATGGCGGCACAGCAGTGGGAGGACATGGGGGCAGGTGAGGTGAGGGAGCATGGGGATAGCAGGTCAGGTGGGGATAGCAGGTCGGGTTAGTCGGGTAGGTGGGGATATGGTGGCTGGCAGGTGGGGAAACAGGGACAGGTGGGGCGGGCATATGGTGGCTGGGAATGCAAGGAGCAGGTGGTGGGGATATATTGGCAGGTCGAGTATCAGGACTGCTGGGGCACCGTGGCAGCTGGGTCTTTGAAAGACGGGTCAACATGTGCAGCTGAGGTGTCAGTGCCCCTGCCAAAGACGACTCAATTTCTGCGCCTGAGGTGTCAGTGCCACTTGCTGCACACATGCTGCATGCTGTGGTGGGAAATTACCTGAAACCAAACGTCAGTGCTCACCAATACCACCCCGTGCACGCGTGCACGCGTGTGGGCGTTGGTGAATGGTGGGTAAAGGAACACTGGTGCCGTCTGCTGCTGCTGCTGCTGCTGCTGCCGGGCTGCCGGGCTGCATGGCTGCCCCGCAGAGTATGTTGGCTGCATGAAGCATGGGGTGGTGTGGACGCAGCCCGGAACACGCTGGTAAGGCTTGTTGGCTGCTTGCGCCCGCAGCAGTACGATGCAATTATGCGGTACAGTACGGTATGGTACGGTGTACTTGCACCACGTACCGGCCTCCAGCAACTCAATTGACAGTAGCAGCCCATCTTGTGCATGCTGACAGTTTGGGTTGACGCAACGCACTTACGTCTTGTACGTGTTCATGACGCCAGGTCATTGCTGTGGTTGCCATCCATCCAAAGCATGATCACATCCACTGGTGTCTCAGCATGCATGCAGCATGTGCGGCTTGCAGCCCCAGGACCACTAGCAATGAGCCGCTCGGCCGACACACTAGCGATGAAACATGACCTATACCCAGCAAATGCGCGCGTCAGTGTGTGTGTAATACATACATGCATGTATGCATGCATGCATGTGTGGCGAGCTGCTGGCAGGTACGAGCCGCAGCACCTGCTCATTGGGCCGCGCTACTACCTCAACACGTACGGCACTACGTACTGCCTCAGCGGGCAGGTGGTACGGGAGGTGGTGGTGCCCAACCGCCACCGCCTGCGCCTACTCGCCAACGAAGGTGCGCTGCATACCGTATCAGCGTACGCCCTAGGCACGCATGAGTTTCTGCAAAATGGCGTGAGTGTTAAGCGCATACGGTAGCTGCACTGTTGCATGCAGCCGATTGCATACACTGCAACTTCTGCGGCATAGCCGGCCTCACCCTGCCTCACGCTGCTGGTCGGGCCAGTTCCATGCACTTGTCATTGAGCGTTGGGACGGTCTGACGTTCCAAACCTAACAGGTAGCTAGGCGTGGAACGTCAGACCGTCCCAAGCCTAGCAACCTTCTAGGTTTGGAACGTCAGACCGTCGCAACACTCAGTGCCAAGCGTGTGGAACTTACCACACCAGTAGCGTGAGGCAGCGTGAGGCTCCGTGGGTGGATGAGCGCCGGCGCGCACCATCACGCACCTCCTGCATCACCCACATGGCCAGATGGCCAGTTGGCCACATCACACGAGGGCTGCTGCTTGGCACTTGCATGCGCGCAGATGCCAGCACGCATGGGGTGTGCGTGTGTGTTGGCGGTGGCTGCGGCAGGGGCGGCGGCCACATGTTTACCGGTATTCGCATGTGTCAAATATGTGTGAAATGTCATCATACCCAGTCGCCTGCGTCGCTGTGGAGAGCGTGAGCGCTACAGCAGAGTTCGGCGGTCCGAGTCCGGCGGTAGCAGTGAAGGGGAGGAGGTTGATCCAAGCCCTTTGGCAGACAGCGGGCCTAAAACCCTAAAAACCCGGGCCGCTGTCTGCCGAAGGGTGTGGTTCGAGGTCGTCCCGCTCGCTGCTGCCGCCGGACTCGGATGCCTCACATTTCAGTGGCATGCTGCGCCTGCCCGGCGCCGCACCCATGCAACGCAATTACCAAGCACACATTCCATTAGGCAGCGCGACAGTGCGTACCGTAAAATGGGGCGCGTCAAGCCTATAGCCCCTCTTGTTCACGTTCACACCTTGCCCACCCGCTGTTACTTGTACGCACTGCCAAAGTGTCGAGACAACGCTACGGTTCACAATGCTGTGACGTAAACGTGGCGCTTTGCCTCTTGGTCCCCATCTGGGGGCAGCAATGGGCCGTTCGGCAGCCCGCACCTGCATAATCTAACCTGCTGTTCCATTAGTTCCATAACACTCATGCAACTTGCCAATACCTGGTGGTCCTCACCCCCCTGATGTGTCGGTGGGCTTCGTGCGGCTGCCACTCTGTGGGCATGCAGACACCAGCGTCGGCGCGTGGATGCTGGCCTTCAACGTGACCCACTTTGAGGACATGCGGCTGTGCGCCCCGGCCTGCGCGCCGGCGGCGGTGGCCATCATCAACGGCAGCTGCTCGGGGCTGTGCAGCCCGGGGAAGGACATGCCCGCCCTCCACGCGGACCTGCGCTGCAGGCGGCCGCCGCACGAGCTGCTAATGCTGCAGACGCCGCCGACACCAACCGCACAGCCGATGACGACTCAGCCGTTGGAGCAGCAGCAGCAGCAGCAGCAGCAGCAGGGCAAAACCGCAGACATCGACGGCAACATGTCTCGCACGGCTGAGCGCTCGGGGGCACCCATTGCCACGGCTGCTTCCTCATCACCATTCTCATCGTCGGCCTCAACACCCAACTCACACAGCAGCGAGCAGCAGCTTTCAGCCGTACAGCACCAACAACTGCTAGGTGGGGTCGCAGCGGGTGGAGGGTCGGGGGGTGGTTCCTCGCCTGGTGGGCCTGCTGCCCGCCGCCACGACTGGCTGCCCTTCATGTCGTCCTACCCTGAGCACACGGCCTTTCAGCGCATGTGGCCGCTGGCATACAACAAGTGGCAGCAGCGGCAAGAACAAGAACAACGCAAGCGGCAGCAGGATCAGCAGCAGGAGGGGCGAGCGAGCGGTGACTGGGGGCCTATGACTGGGGCGCCTGGGGGCTAGTATTGAGTGGGGTTAGGGTGCGTGTAGGTGGCTTCGTAGTTCTTGCTCGTGTGCCTCAGGTTGCTGCTGTGTTCGGAGGACTGCTTTGTATCCCATGCTGCAGTGCTGCACACAAAGGAGGTGTGAGTCTCCTGTCGTCTTGCCTCAGCGGTCCTACCGCACAGTTGACCTCGTATGCGAAGCGTACACCGATAAACGTTTTACTGTTGTAAAGGCGAGGGTGGCTGCGATGCCATGATCGATGGCGGCCCGCTGCCTTGAGTGTCACGCGCAACAGCATCAGGTGCAACTGCATAAGGCGCCTCGCTGCCGCCTAAAGATCTCCGCGCATGCGTACTCAACGCGTCTTGACTCTTCAGGTGTATCAGTGCACCTGGCACCGCCACACCCAGCTGAGACTCGTTCACACTTAGGGTTTAGGGTTTTAGGGTTTTAAGGTAACCTTAAAACCCTAAAAAACCCTAGCTTCGCGACCTCGCACGTAACATGCACACGAACTGCCCACCCCAGTTACAGCAGCAACAAATTGACAGTCAGTGTACGCTGAATAGCGGTATGTGACATTCAGGGCACTACTAGGGTGGCTACGAGTTGATATGCCTGCAGCAATCAGCGCAAATTGCGAACAAAGGACGCTACGAGCAATACAAGCATGTCACACAGCGCGTGGCCTGCGGGCAAGTCAATCAATCACATCAGGCGAGGTTCCGGGGGCATGCAGGATGAACAATGCTAGATGCCATTAACTGCAATCCATCATCACCCTGATCATTACGTGAGGGGCTGATGGAACGAGCAAAGACAAAACATGTGCATGGTTCCTGCACATTCAGCATGGAATGTGCATTCTTCACAGGCCCAGCCTAAGCCTATACTGTGGCAAGGGCATTATTTCAGCGGCGTACGCGTGTTTCAGCTGCTGCAAGGACCAAACAAGGGGAACGAGAGGACGGCCGTGCAGCGCAGAGCGCAAGCTCCACTGAGGCCGTGCTGTTAACCTATCGTCGAACAAAACCCCGAGCCACGACTACATTTGGCAAGGCCCGCATGTCCATAACAGGGAAAGCTCATGCCGAGCTCGAGCTTATCTGAAACCTCAGCCACACTCCAGGCTTCAACACTAATACACAACATCGCCACCTGCTTGCGGTTGCCCCCACACCAAAAATGGGAATTCCCTCGAGGCAAAACCAGCAAGCAACCGCATGCCTTGCCCCGCACTTAGTAGGTTCACACTGCCAGTAAAGCGCAGCCAGCCTCTCGAGCACTACTTGGCTGTGCACTGCCAGCGAGCTACCAAGCAAGTTTGCTGCGATTGCGAACGGCAGGCTCACTGCACATACAGAACACTACGTTTGTACCGCTGTACTGCACGCATGCGAGGCCTGCCACATCTGCGTCCCAACACATCAGTGCATGACGTATGCCAGCAGGGACAACACGTTGCGGTTCGAAGCAAGCGGGCATGCCGCAACGAGCTCTGGTCAGCCCACCCCGCCAGCCACACTGGTAGCGGACCAGACTAGTAGCCGCCGCGTGGCCCTCCCTGGTGTGCTGCATGGCATGGCGCGGTGCAAGAATGCAAGCGCATGCAGCTCAATCCATGCCGCTCGCCATGCTGCTCAGGATGGACATCAAGGACTCCACGTCAGCAACCTGCGTGGTACAGGTGTGCGGTACAACAGTACACAGAAATGCGCCACGTCAGGCTCAGCGCATGCGGCCAGTAAGCTAAGCAGGCAAGCGAGGCGACCTGAAAGGTGACCGAACCGCTGTGCGTGGTCCAAGAAAGCTTCAGCAAACAAGACTCCCTCCCCCGGACAACCTCGCCCGCTCTGCATCCGGCCTCGATTGGCGCACACAGCCACGTCAGGCACGCAACTCCCCACTCTCCAGTTCTGTACATGCCTCACAAATGCTGTATGCTCCCTGCATGCCTCATGCAGCGATCCTGCACATGTCGGATGCGGCGATCCTGCACCTGCCTCATGCCATGCATGCAATGTTCAAACGGTCATGCCTGATGCAACAAGTGATGCGGTCCGGCAGGGGTCAGGGTTTAGGGTGCAGGGTTTAGGGTTTAGGGTTGCGCCTGGGTGCCGCACCTGGCCCTTGAGGCTGCTTGCGCTGAGCTGCTCCGCGCACGGCCCCAGCGCGGCCTTGAACTCCGCCTCGCTGGCAAACGCCGCAATCTGCATTATTAGTGCATGGGCAAAAGCAGCAAGGAGCGCGTGAGAGGGCCACGGGTGCAAGGGGCGCCAGAGGAGGTGGGGCGTGGACCTGGGGTGGACCCGACAGACTGAATGATACTAACTGGGCTGGTAAGTGTGATGGTGCACGAGGGGTGCAGACCCGAGGGATGTGGACACCCCCCCGAGCTGCCACGACTCATCAATCACTTCATCATTCGTTACCCCTTCCTCATCCCCCGCACTTGAACATCCACCCCCACCCCCATGGGGGGGGACAGATAGCATGGTCAAGCCGTCCAACCCACGGCATATGGGGCTACCGGACGCCATGCCCATCAATCCCATGCGCCTGCGGAAGCCAGGCAGGCGGTGAGCCCGGCCTGTGCCCCGCTGTGACCTTCACTCGACGCAGTGTGCATGCACGCGCACCTTGGCCGGCGCCGCGCGCTTGGCGGCCTCCGGCATGAGCCTAAACCCTCGACACTGAACCCTAAACCCTAAAGCCCTAAAGCCCTAAGCACCTTGGCCGGCGCCGTCTTCTTGGCCATCTGCGGTGTGAGGCGCGCCTCGACGCCGTCCACCGACGCGTCGTTCTCCGCGGCGGTGAGGCCGCTGTTGTACCCCTGGATGGTGGGCGTGGCGGCCAGCGCCTCCGCCACGCGGCGCGGCATCACGATCCAGTCCACACCCGCCAGCGCGAGCGCGTCTGCACACGCAGCAACACGAACGCATGAGCATGCACGCACGCACGTATGCGCAGAAGCATGCGACACACGGTGAGTTCGTGATAGTACTAACTGGTTGTTTGATGATGTGTGCAACATGAGAGCAGCCTATGGGGCCGCTGGCTGGCATGCCGAGTGCACGGGTAAGCACCATCACCATCACCACCAAATCCTGCAACAGTATTACAGGAGATGAACATGTGCTGTACGTGGCAGGTGCGCGTGTGGGACATGGTGTTGCTGTCCACCTGTGCAGCGTGTGCCGGACGAGCATGGCAGTGGACATGGGAATAATGCAAGGGACGTCGTCAATGTGAGAAACGCAAAGGCCCTAGCAGGGCGTCCATTCTGGCCAGCATTGGGCCAGCAGGCTGCATGTACCGTGCAAAAGAAGGAGCGGCAACGCTTGGCGTGATGACAGCTGGAACTGGCAGTACGAGATCGATGTTCTCCAACATCTCAGCCTGCAGGTCCAGGCGCAGCAGCATGGGCCTGCAGGCTGAGATGTGGGAGACCATCGCCCTTGTGCTGCCAGTTCCAGCTGTCCTCGCGCCACACATGTAACCTCCACTCGCCGCGGTCAAGGGCTCGATCAAATCATTGGGATCGCCGTTCCCAAAAAGCCTGTCCCCCGCTGCCCAAATTCAACATCCGCGTAGTTTCATGTGGGTCATCTTCACTTGCGTCATATATTCATATGGCTCCCCATGACTCATCCCTGTAGTAAAGCCCGGAATGAAATCTCCCAGCGCGTGCTCACTCACCCTCCCTGCTGCGGATGGCGCTCGCCATGATGCGCGTGTTGGGGTGGTACACGCGCGCGTACGCGTAGAGCTGCTCCGCCAGGCGCAGCCCCGGGTCAGCACCGCCACCTGCGCCGGCGTCCTGGCGAGGACCCTGCACAGCACAGCACAGTACAACGTATTGGACAGGTGATCGCCCACGCAACCTGGTCCAAAGCACCGAAACAGACCGCTCATAAGCCGGATCTCCTGCTGGTGTACGGCTTGCGCTTGTAAAGGGTCCAGTCTGCCTGCAATTTCTTACCCGGATGCAATGAACCCCCAACCCCTGAACTCTTGGACTTGGGAGTGGCGCAGCGCACGCTCCGGGGGGTCAGTGAAGAGCACCTCACCACATATGCACATACACATACACATGCTCGTGCACACATACCACACATACCGCCAGCTCAGCCCAGACACCTCGCCACCCTCAGGTGCAGTCATCATCATCACGCATAACAAATACACTGCACGGCCCCACGGAAAGCATACTGCATGGCCCCATGGGAACCAAACATTTCTAAACACAGTAAGTCCGAACCGTATCCCGAAGCGCCATCAGCAGGGTTGGCCCCCCGAAACTCCATCACCCAAAGTGAAGAGGCAGTGGTTGGGAGTCAAGGCGTCCTTTGACACCATATGCCTCCCGGGGCCCTCGTTTCATGCTTAGATTCCCAGTACACACCTCCCTGCAGCCCTTGCCTCTTGCACCCCTTCCCCGCCCCCCTCCCCCCCCCCGGCATTCTCCCGCGACTCCCTGCCCCCTGCCCTGACTAACTGACTTTCCTCCTAGCATCTCCCCGCCGCCCCCTTTTCTGCAAACCCTGCCCTCCCAGCATCTCCCTGCACCC
>BDDA01000483.1:52877-84217 GCA_001662385.1 Chlamydomonas asymmetrica | reverse complement strand
CTGCCCCTCGGGCTTCACGGATCAACGTGCCAGCGGGGGGGGGGGGGGCGGGGGCTGCTGGTGACCGTCTTGGAGTGCACCGTGTGTGTGCATAAGAGCATACCTGTACAACAGGAATGCGCTGTGTGCAACCCTCCCGCAGTTCTCCCCCCGGTCGGAGCGCCTTAACAATGTACTCACCGAGTGATTAATGCGCACAGTGTGCATGCTCACAAGAAGGCCCTTTTGGGCCAGCAGCGCTACAGCAGGCATTGCAGCCTGTGCGTGTGCCCGCGCGCACGATGTGTCAGCTACGGAACCGCAAGGCACCGCAAGGCCTGTGTAGACGCCTGCGATTTTGCATTGTCATGCAACTGATGCAGCATCTCAGATTACCAGACTGCGCCGCCACCTAGAGCGGATCACGGAAAGCCCCTGAAACACCCATAAGCCCCCGTAAATGGTACCTCCTGTCCTCCGAAGGTGGCCGCCACCAATCCGCCACCCGTTCGTGCACCACATGGTGCGGGGACGACAGGTCTCCCAAAAACACACCCAGTCCTGTGGGTGTATTATTCAATTGTTTATTGGTAGGAGCCAGGTAAAGCTTCAAGACTGTCAGGCATGCTTGTATGTGCTTGTGCAGACACCGTGTCTGCTGACCGCCTCACCCAGCTCACCCGGGCCCCAGCTCATCCAGCTCACCCCAGTCAGTCCTCGACTCAGCTGGAGTGATGGGCAAGCATCGTAAGATGGGTTACCTAAAGCCCTGGCCAGCCAAACCTACCGGACAAGGTCGTGCTATCTGCCAGGTACGCTGAACATTGCACAACGCTCCATGTCCACATTCTGAAGCACGAATAAACCTATGCGCCCAGAGCGCTCAGTAAGATGTGCGCAAGTTTAACCGTGTATATTATGTACTTCAGATTGCGTTGCGTTGTGCAAGTAGTGCAAGCAGTGCATGGAGTGCAAGGTAGGCCCCATAGGCCCAACCCATTGACAGGAAGAAAAGCGCACCACGCTACAAGCTGTTGACATATGCGATAAGATACGACACAAGAGGTGACTGTATACCAGGCTTGCACATACATCTACTTCGCTGCCGGCAGATACCTCGGTACTCGGGTAGCGACCGAAGGAGGTGTGCGTGTCATCAGGAGCGGACCACAAACATGCTTGTGCACAGGCCACGCCGATGCGCCACGATCCCTGGACAGTCGTTTTTGAGGTACAATATGTACCGGATGAACGCTGCTGTCGGGGTTCGCTGCCAAATTGTGGTAGGTTCGAATCCATACACCCCAGCACTACATGTGTACAAACGCCCTAATTGGAGTTCGCGAACACCGTGGGCATGCCTTTCATTCGCATACAACAGACGCAGTCGAGACTGAACTTTGCCCGTCTAGCCCGCCGTCTTAATTTAACAGTGGAATTGCGTGCGTGCTGAAGCTTGCCCTGCATCCCACATCTTGTGCTGCCAAACAGCCAACCTGAAGATGAACAGACTCAACGGTTCCAGGCCCCGTTGCCGGGACCTTTTTCAAGTGCTACAGGAGTCATATGAGTCCTGTGGCAGTCGGCTGCATGCACTGTCAACCCCTGAGACATCAAGGTGAGCGGAATGTGAGCGGCACCATATACGAGTTCCAGGCTTTGTCGCTCGAGTCCGTATGTCGTGCAGCAGCGGTATGCAGCCAGCAGCAAACCAGCAGCTTAGCTGGATCGGATGAACACGATAACATGCATACCTGTTCAACCAGACGATAGGCCTGTGAAGCATTAACAGCACTATCTCTGTGCTGTACTGCACATTTTATTACGCTGCGCTGGCTGCATTCAGGGTTGCATTCAGGGTTGCATTTGGGGCGTATTGCTTGGGGGTTTGCAGTATTGTGGGCGCTCCTTCATACGTGATTGCCACCCCTGGCACATCCAACCGCCTGGCCTATTACTACGGTTGGCTTGACCTTGCTTCCCGACTGCACGCCCTCGCTCAGTACGTACCGCCTTCATGCACGATGCCTCCCTCCCCTCTCTGCACCGCCGCCACACCCTGCAGTACCGCTTTGGCACTCTCGTCCTGTCCGCTCGTATCGCTCCCCTCTGCCCTCGTCTCTTGCGCTGCGCTGCCGGATGCATGTGAGGTCAGCAGGACTCCCCACCTTGGGTTGCCCGCACCTCACCGCGTTGGTCACCGCCAGTCATGACCGTGCCTGTGTGCTGCTGCTTTAGGGCCCCTTGGCCAGGCGTCTGGGTGAGTGCGTCGTGTGAACTGACTGCGGCGCCGCCTTGCCTGCATCCCTCCCCTACCTACGCCCCTCGCACCACTCTTTGCCCGCCGGCCTCCTCCCGCCTGCGTGCCCTGCTCCCTCCCTCCGGACGTTATCTTGCGCTGTCTCCTTAAGCCACCGGCCTATGCCCATCATGCCCTATTGCTGGTGGAGGTCAAATTGTGCTGTGATTATGCTCCAGGTGGCCAGCGTGCCCCTGCTGCCGCGCATCATCATTTCGCCTGGCTGCTCTCCTCCAGGGCCAGGGCTTTGCGGTGCAGCACGCACGTCCCTCTGTTCTTTGGCGTCGCGGGCACTGTCTATGCGTCCACCCACTGGGTCATGGTCTCCCACCTGGGCCTGTCACACAGATAGGCGACTGCAACCTGCGTCTCTATCCATTCTCATGCTGTTCGCTCCCTGTCTTTTGTCTTTGCTGCTGTCTTTGCTGCTAAGCGCTTCATGGAGCACCGGCACGCTTGTGCCGCTCCTAATGCTGCGTGGTCACCCCCTCACCTCTGGCCTTGCATTGGGTCTCATGGTAGAATGCTGCATTTTGTGCATTGTATTCGGTGTGAGCCGTGCGCCCCATATGTAGCCACCTAACCACCTTACATCACTGATTGCAGCCATGCACTCAATGTGCACTTGCTCACTCTCGGACATTGTGCCTTAGTGGAAGGTCACGCTGGTGCATCTCATATGAGACCCTGCGCCACCCGGTCAGGCTGCCCTCCATGCAGTTGGAGCACTCAGGCAGCGTCACATGGATACAACCTGCATCGAGCACTGCATGCCCGGCAGCTGTTGGTCGTACTCGCGTCTGTGTAGCTCATCGTGCAGTTCTCAGCACAGGACAAGGATGAGAACCTGCTGCCCTTGTCCTGTGCCGAGAACAAAACCTGCAACCTTGCAGTCCCAACTCAGTACCTGCAAATGTGCGTGCGTGTGCGTGCAGCTTTGTGTACCTGGTGAGCTCGCTCGGCGTACACGGTAGCAGCGGCACCTGACCGTCAGGCGCAGGTGCGTACACAGTGGTCGACCATCTCTCTTCTCGCTGCGTTAAGGTTGCAAGCGAAGTGAGGCGCAGATACTGCGCGCATTTCAGTCTGTTTCAGTTGATACACTGGCTTTCACTAGTGCCTGCCGTTGCGCATCCTGGACTTCTGTTGAGTTATGGTACTGCTATCCTGCAGCTGACAGAAGTCCATACATGCAGCATACATGGAGCATGTGCAATACTGTGAGCGAGCGCTGCGACGGACAAAGCGCCAAGCGTTTTGGGTGGCCGTCCATGCCATAATCAGTTGTTCGTCATCACAGCTTGTTTGCCTTGTCCAGGACTGCAGTGAACCCCAGCCACAAGAGCCAGCCCGCCGCACCACCTCTCCCCATACCCTCCTGCGCTCTACTTGCACAAGGCCACTCAGGAACCCACTCACCAGACGTTACGTTTCACCCAGCATTATAGCTGGCTGCTTGCAAGCCTTGACAAGGACACAGGGCATGCGACAAGAGCCTGGCCTGCCTTACTGGAGGTGGACTGTGCGGTGGGCTGGACTCTCGAACAACGCGTCACTGGTCTCACTAGGTGACGCGAAAGACGCATCAAACGGACCAACCTGCACTTCACATAGTGAGATGTGGACGCATGCCAGGCCACATACATAGGCTGTCAAAGACTCTGCAGCACAGCGTTGGCCAGTGCACAAGGTGCCCCTCAGAACTCAAGCGTGAAGGTCTGGCCTAAGCGCAACTTGCTGCAGGGCAGCTTCGCCACTAAGTCGCTCCTCACAGCACCGGAAAACAGGCCACATCTGCAATACATGTGCTGCTGTGGTGACCACCTTTGCCAGCTGTTTCATGCTGGATAAAAAGGTGCTACCGGAACCTGTCCCGCTCGTGCGGAATCGTGACAACACGAGAGGTTTAACGGTGCGCAATTCAAACGCAAAAGTCTACAAAGCCTGCCAACATACATCGCAAGGTATCTCGGCATTCTTGGACCAACATACACCCGCTGTGGATACACACCGCCTGAACAAGGTTAGTAAAACATCTGTTGGCGTGTGTGGTTGCTTCACTGCGCCGCCAGATTGGGTTGGAGCGACGCGCTGTATGTACAGGACCGTCTCAATAGCGGGAGCCTTGGGTGGGGTATCAGTGCCAAGCTTACTGCAATCGTGCTTTTTGCTCACCGCCTGGTGCATGTCTGGTCCCACTGCATCGCTTTCTGCGGTGGGTTGTGTGGCGTAACCGGGTGTGCACTGTTTACACCCCATGAGTGGCTGACAGCAGTCGTGTGTTTCTGAGCCCAAGCTTGCTTGCTCACTGAAACCCCGCTACCACTTCTTGCAAACAACGCGCATGGGGTGCCCTCTGTGTCTGTGGCCAGTTAGAACTGTAGCACCGCAGCAAGTATTAGCAGCAATGCGTGCATGGATATGTGGTTACCTGTATCTTCAGCCTGCAGCTGTGCAGAGCACTGTGCTAAAAGTTCTGTGCAATGTCCCCATGTGTTTGCAGCACTTTTGTGACCTGACTGTGTCTGGTTTCCGGTAGGTCAATGGACCTCTGGCGCCTGGAATATGATCACAACACCGCAGTGCACTGATTCGAGCTCCTGTCACCACCGCAGGCAGCAACCACACGCAAGATGGCCCTCTCCAAGTCTGCGCTGCTTGTGGCCCTGGTGGCGGCAGCAGCTGCTCTGTCTGTTGTCCACGCCGCCAATGTCGAGGTGTTCTCTTCTGCCCTCTCTGGGGTGAGTGCTGCGTACCTGCCACAGCTTACAAACACTCCAGGTGGTGCACATGCAAGAAACGCAAGCTGCTGAGGCCCGTCACTTCGTAAAAGTGCAAACAGCTCATGCACAAGTTGCGCAGGCGCTGCCCTTCACTTTGAAGCACGCTGCTGATGCCTTCTGAGGGCCCTCCAGCAAGTGTGTGCTCAATTGCATTTCACTGATGACAGTTCACTAGGAAAAGTGTTCTGCCACATAATCACCAAGTGTGAACACATTCATGTCACAAGCAACACCTGCACGGCTGTTCTGCTGTTCCTGCTAGGCAAATATGCTTGCATTCACAGCTGCCTGTTCTGCTCTTGTACGTGCTCCTCTTCTTGCCTTAACTGCAACATGTACTCTATGCTGCTTGCAGGCGGCTGAGGAGCCCCCAACTGCCAGTGCTGGCTCTGGCAAGGTTGTGGCGGTGGTCAACACGGTTGACAAGAAGTTGCTGATCTTTGCAACATTCACAGGCCTCACCGGTCTGACCGCTGCGGTGAGCCTAGCGGGCCAGGAATAGCCAGCACATCTGCCCATGCCCCACATCCGTACGGCCACACAAGCATGCATAGGCCTGCCTGTTTCTCAGCTGCCCCAAGGGCGCAGTGAACACACACCATACACGCACTGGAAGCATCGTGCCACTGCAAGAAATGCTTTCCACTGTGTATTCCTGTATTCCTGGCCTGGATGTGAGCGTGAGACGACATGCCTCAGGCCCTGCGCGCTGCCGCGACGCCTGGAAGAATGTGTGCACTGCAGTGCGGCGATTCTGCAGTCAAGCATTCTGCATGCATGCGGCATCGTAGTGGGCATCTGTCTGCCATGCGGATCGCGTGTCCCTGAGGCCTGTGGTGTGCGCCTGAGGGACGTGGTCACCATCCATCAACCATGCCAAGGAGTGGGGTTTGCATGGCTGAAGGCTGAAGGCTGCATGCGTGCATCAAATCGCAAGAGCTGGGACCTCGATGCCTTTGTGCTGCTACACTCTGTGACGATGCTCACCTGCCCTTCCGCCTCCTGCGCACATGTTCACTGAATGCACTTCACACACTCCGTGTCCATGACCGCTGATGGTCTGCCTTGCGTGCTTGTAGGCTCACATCCACGGCGTCACCGCGCTGCCTGGTGTTGGCAACGCTGGCGTCATCACAGCCGTCCCCACCTTCCCCGGCTTCCCCCTGGGCGTCACCTCCGGCACCTTCTCTGCCACCTTTGACCTTACAGTGGCAGCCAGCTACAACCCCGCCTTCATCACCGCCCAGGTGCGCCCACATAGTATGGCGGGGCCCGCGTGTGATGCATGGTTGTAAGGACCGCCCTGAGAGCAGCAGGGTTGCTGGATCATGGTGTTGAGTCATCACGGTGCTGCGCTGAATGCATGGGGCACGCAGTGTCTTGCAGTCCCATACCACTCGTGGATTCTGATTCCACAGGGTGCTGTAGTGACTCTGTGCGGCACTCCTATTGCATCCTCCATGCTGTGTTTGATGCCTCCAAGCACGACTGCACTCCTGACTGTCGACAAAGCACTTGCATCGTGCATGTGTATCTTTGATTCCAAGCAGCAAACCAAGCATGCCCGCTGCACCGGCCCTGCTGCTTCCATCTGGCCCGACTGCACGCTCACTCGATCTGTTGCCGCGGATGTGCGGGTGGTGCGTATATTCACATGTGCAGGGTAGCGTGGATGCGGCATACACCGCGCTGCTGGGGGGCCTGCGTGCCGGCAAGAACTACTTCAACATCCACACCTCGGTCTTCCCTGGCGGGTACGGCTGGCCAGTGCAGTACCTACTGCTGGCCACTCAGTGCGGTACCTACCGCTGGCCACTCCCTTGAGATGCATCACATTATCACAACCAACAATGCATGATGCATGCATCCCAAACGCTCGTTGGGTCCTCCACTGAGTGCCACTGTGATGAAGGAACGTGCCACTGTGATGAAGGAGCGTGTTGGCGGTACGCATATCCTGTGTGCTGTGAATGCAAGCATCACTGGTCTCTCGGTCTCGTCTTGTGGGCCTGTCACACATGATTGCTAGCAGACCGCGCAGTCGCACCGGATGTCCCTAGTGATTGTGTTGTTGTGTTGTTGTTGCGCCACTGCACTGGCCTGCAGGGAGGTGCGCGGCTTCCTCCAGCCAGCAGACGCCATCCAGGCCTTCACCACTGCACTGAGCGGGGTGAGTGCAGCGCATATGCAGCTTGAGCAAGCATTGTGTGCTGATGCTTGGCTGCTTCGTGTGTCCTGCCTGCCACTGCCGGCTGTGCCTGGCATGTGCGCCTGCCTTCCGGAATCAATCTGCCATCTGCATAATCGCATGCATGCTTGAGCGTCTCAAATGCTGCAGATGGTGCACCCAACTAACTCCCTCAGCCGTGGCTTAAATTTCATCAGCGTCCTAACACCTGGAGGTCAGCCCAGTGCATGGAAGTGCATTGAGCAATCCAGCAATTGAGAGCATGTGTACGATGGTCAAGCTGCATCTGCCACAGTGTGCACATGCAATGTGGTGGTGCTGACCCTGCCGAGCTGATGACCTGTTGTGTTCATTGGCATGCAGGCAACTGAGGAGCCCCCCACTCCCAGCACTGCCACTGGCAAGGCCACTGTTGTGTTTGATTCAGCGGCCAACACTGTGCGCATTGATGCGTCCTTCTCTGGCCTTTCCGGCAACACCGCTGCGGTAAGCGAGGCGCAGCTGGAAGCTCGGCGCTCTGCACCAGTGGCATTTTGGCCAAACACCAATGAATTACCTGAAGCGTGTCCGATGTAGCCTGGAGTGGCAAGGGTGCATACCGGGCCACGGTGTTGCTGGGATGGAGATGCCACCACCACCTCAGTGCAGCCTCACAAACGAGCTCATGATGTGTGGGCCCCTGCGTGTACACGCTTACCTGAACGGTACCAACACTGCATCAGCACCCATGCGCATGCAGTAGAAGGCTTGGGTGCCTGGTTCACGCAGAGGTGGCATGCTAGCCTATGGCAGCATCATTCATTCTCCACTTGACTGGACCAGCAAGTGAACGTTTGGTCTGGACCACTGCTTGCAGGCTCACATCCACGGCTTGACAGCCCTCCCCAACGTCGGCAACACCGGCGTCATCACCCCCGTCCCTTATTTCCCTGGCTTCCCCATCGGCGTCACCTCTGGCACCTTCTCTGCGGTCTATGACCTCTCCGCTGCCTCCAGCTTCAACCCGGCCTTCGTTACGGCACAGGGGGTGAGCAGGCCGGCTGAGACACGCATGCAAATGACCGCTCATTGCCTCCCCCTCGGTGAATGCCTAACCTGATTCCCCCCACCCACCCACCTACCCACACGCGCACACACACACACACACACACACGCACAATGCATGCCTTGACTGCAAACTTAATTGACTCGTGCCTGTGAACCAGGTGTTCTGATAGCGCGCATCCAGGGTTGTGAGTGGCGCATTGCATGGTACCGGTACCGAATATTGCGCAACACACATGGCTGCTGCAGCGGTGTTGACGAGTCTGGGCGCAAAGGGCATGAGGCATTGCAACAATGCGAACAGTACGCTGCAGCGGGCACAGCAGGACCTTTGGTATTTGTTGGCGGCATGTTCGAAATGCTGCCGCGCTGGTCAAGGCATGCGGGTCTTGAGCGCGTGTGCGTGCACCTGCTGTGCTCGCTGCGCAGTCTGTGGCGAACGCCGCCGCGGCCTTCGTCCTGGGCCTGCAGACCGGCCGCGAGTACTTCAACATCCACACCACCGTCTTCCCTAACGGCGAGATCCGCGGCTTCCTCAACCCTACGGTACGCCACCGGCACTGGATTGATTGATCAATTGATTAACTTTAATTACTTCTGGTTCATCATGCCACTCGTGGATGAACACAGCGGTTATGGTGATGCATGGGGGCGGGCTCCATTTGTGAGTGTATGTGTGACCCTCGCACCTACATTCAGGCCAGGTACGGGCACGCCTGCATGCTGTTGCGTGACAGCGCGAGTCGCCCACTGTCCCTCAGAGTCGAATGAATGGCGATATGTTGGTCTCGAACATGGCCTCAGTGAGGGTGCGGGTCCCATGCGCTCTGCCTATGTGCAGAGCCTGGACACGACAACCTTCGTTGCCACTGGCGCACCGATCACCATCACCCTGCTGGGCAGCGATGCCGTGTACACGGACGCGCTGGGCCTGTACGGCGCCAACCTGCAGGTAAGCGCTTGGCGCTGGCCTCCGCCTGTTTGCTTGTGCTTTTGCATTGTGGTGCTTCGTCCAGCCTCCGTAAACCTCCTAGCACCAGAGCACCACTGAGCAACAGGCAGCAATGTATTGCAATCCATTGCGCACTGCTGGGTATGCTGGACTAGTAACTGGCTGACTTGCTTGATGTGTTGGTGTGTATATGTTGTCTGAGCAATCCCGTGCCCGTGTGTATGTGCGCAGCTGCTGGCCCCCACCAGCCTGACCAACCAGCAGCCGGCAGGCACCACCTACACCATCAACCCCGCCCCGGCTGCCGGCACCGTCATCAACTTTGGCGCTGTTGTCTCCTTCCCAGACATCACCAGCTACACCCTTTTCAGCGGCCCGGCGTCCAACAACCCGGATTCCTCCGTGCACGTCAAGGTCACGCCGGCGCCTGGCGGCATTAACATCGTCTTTGAGGACCGCCTGGCTTCCCTGCCTGACCGGCCTGAGGCTCCGACTCTGCCCAAGGTGAGGATGCATGGGAGGGCACTGTCAGGGCACTGTCAACGTGCCTGCTGTGAGTTAAGGCGTGCTTGCCGTGGGCAGTGGTGCGTGCTCAACCTGCGTGTCCCATACAAACACAATCAGTCAATACACAGTACTTCAAACACAAGCCTACCCCGGTCAACCTGCTACAGTTGTTGCTTGTGTGCGCGCATGTTTTCATGTGCTGGGCACTGGTGCATCGTAAGCTTCGTGGGGGGTCCATGGGCCCTGCCCTGCCCTCGGCCACCTGCTTGTCCTGTACAAGCATGCAAGGCATTGTGAGCACGTATGCATGGTGTCATTGGCTCATGCCGGCACCTGACGTCCCCTGCTGGCACTCTTGCTGATCGATGCCCACAGGACTTCAACGACCTGGAGTTCTTCGTGACCGGCGTCACCTTCTAAACATCCACCAGACGTGGTGAATAACGAAGTGCCGCCTTGTGCCCAATGGCACGGGTGTCAGCACAGGGAGCTCTTGCATTGGCTGTCGTACCTTAATTCTCCCCCATGCAGCAAACCCGGTGTGCCTGGCTGAAAGGCATGCCACGCGAATGGCGGCACGCATTGGTGCCAACAGCCATGCCACCTATTCTACATGCATGCGCATGTTGTGGTGGATTCTTCAGTTTGCGGCTGCCCTGAACGCCTTGCCAACTGCAAGCATGCAGGCGTATGCGTGGATGCATGGAAAAGTATTGGACATTGGTGTTGCATTGTGCGTTGCATCTGTGGACGCACCCGCCTCAACATGTGGTTGAAAGCGTGGTGGTTGAAAATCCACTGTATTTGTCGACAACTTTTGTGTGCGACCAATTGAGCCTCCTATTCCATTTTTTCCTTGAAATGCACATTCACATTTGATTTTGTCCGTTTTGCGCCAATGTGCTGGCCGGTCGACACTTGCCTCGCCCGTCCGGAGCAGCCGCGGGCAGGGAGGGCTGTTTGCCCACGGACCCCTTGCGCAGCGGCTATGACAAGGGTCAAGGCATGTACATAGTAGGGCACTGGACCATGGCATTGGACCATAGCATCGGACGAGCATGGCATGCACGCTGGTGTTGTAGGCGTGGCTCTGCTTTGATGTTGCACTCCCCCATGCACATACCGCTTCATTCCGAACGTGTACATACCTGTGAGATATGTTCGACACATAGCACATGATTTCACGAGTGAGATAGTGGAGCCGCCTGCATGGTGTGACGAGTCTGAAGGTGCGTTGTCAGGCCCAACATGCGCCTGTTGCTGCTGATGCCTCCATCCGTCCACCGTTGCCAATGTTGCGGCACGTCTGCTTTGGAAGAGCACACAAACTGTGTACAGCGACTGAGTCCTGATTGCCCAGCCGACGGAACGCTGCGGCAGTCGCCCCTCTTGCTGCGAGTCAAGGAGTACAAGCACTTGGCCTGGATGCATTGGAAATGGCTGGTGCTGACCGCAGAGGAGTAGCTCTCATCATGCACACTGCGACAGCGGCTGCAGGTTTCCCAGACTACCCAGACCGTCAGTAAGTGCAGCTTGCAATGAAGCAGCGATGCTGAACACTGCGCCAACTGTTCAGGGGCAGTTGCACTCAGATATCCAGTTATACTACATCAGGCAGTCACCTGGCCAGGAACCGTACACTTCACTCAGCACCAAGTCTGGTTGCTTGCACGCACCCTTCACAAGGACGACAAGCGCATGGCCTGGTCCTTGAAAAACTAGGCAGAGGTGGGCCGGACTTTCGAACTTACTTTCGAAGGCTGCGTCAGTGTCCTACCTAGATGACGTGAAACAATTAGCCAAGGGACTCTTGCAGGTCGTTCACAGTGGGAGGTGGCAGCGTCAATGCCCAGAAACATAGGCTTTCAAAGGCTCCCCAGCACAGCGGCAGCCTGCGTTCCGCCACTGTATTTGTGGAATACGCCCCTCAGAACTCACCCGTGAAAGGCAACTTGCTTCGCCACCCACACAGCACCGAAAAACACGTCAAATGTCGACAAATAGGGAACGTGCAATGCATAAGCGGTTCATCTTAGCCAGCTGTTTCATGCTTAAAATCAGGTGCTACTGGGAACCTGTCCCGCTCGTGCGGAAGATTTCGTGACAACACCGGAGGTTTAACGCTGCGCAATTCCAACGCAAAAGTCTATAAAGCCTGCCCTCATACATTGAAAAGCATCTTGGCATTCTTGTACCAACATAGACCCGCTGTGGATACACGACGCCTGAACAAGGTTGGTTGAACGCCTGTTCGTGTGCGTGGTTTCTTCATTGTGCTCGCTGCGAGTCTGGGTTGGAGCGACGCGCTGTATGCACAGGAACATCTTAGCAGCGGGAGCCTTGGATGGGGTGTAAGTGCCGAAATTCCTGCACTCTCGCTTTTTGCCCCTCACTGCCTGGTACTTGTCTGGTACCATGCTCCCTTCGGTGGCTGGTTTGTGTGGCATAACAGGGCGAGCGCTGTTTACACCATCAGGGGCTCATAGCAGTCTTGTTTTCTGCACCCAAGCTTGCTTGATTATTTTAGCTTTGCCACCACTTTGTGCAAAGCAACACTCTCCGAGGGCTGGCCATTGTCGTGCATGTATGCCTGTGGCCAGTTAGAACTGCAGCACCGCAGCAAGTATTAGCAGTGCATGCGTGGATGTGTGGTTACCTGTATCTCCAGCCTCAAGCTGTGGAGAAACCTACGATGTCAGGCAAAGCCCGTGTGTGGGCTTCAGAAGCCTTTTGTGATGTAAGACTGTGGCTGGATGGTTTCCGGCGGAAGGTCAACGGACTTCACGTGCCTGGAATATAACCCCAACACCACAGTGCACTGACAGAATTGAATATTACCACCGCAGGCAGCAGCCACACGCAAGATGGTTCTCTCCAAGGCTGCGCTGCTTGTGGCGCTGGTGGCGGCGGCAACCGCTGTGTCCGTTGTCCAAGCTGCCAATGTGGAGGTGTTCACTTCTGACCTCAGTGGGGTGAGTGCTGCGTACCTGCCACAGCATAGAAGCGCACCATCTGCTGCAACTGTGAAGATATGGCAAGCTGCTGAGGTCTGGTACTTTGGGTGGTGTAAAAGTGCGAACAGCAAATCGCAGTGGCACAGGTGTCTGCCCCTTTCGAAGCAAGCTCGTAATGCTTTCCGGGGCCCTCCAGCAAGTGCTCACTCGCGTCCGCTAGTGGCAGTTTGTTCTGAAAGGTGTCCCGTCATCAATATGCCCAAGTGTGAACACTTTGCCACAGACACCCTACCTCCGGCCCTACCTGCTGGCTGTAGCAAGGTCCATGGCAGTTTCTTGCACTTGCACCTGTGGGCTGCTCATGTACGCGATCCTCTTCTTGCTTTCACTGTAACCTGTACCTCAAATGCAACTGCGTGCTGCTTGCAGGCTGCTGAGGAGCCCCCGACTGACTATGTCAGTGCTGGCAAGGGCAGGGTTGTGGTGGTGGTCAACACGTCGACAAGAAGTTGCTCATCTTCGCAACATTCCGCAGCCTCCTGGGTAGCACCGCTGCGGTGAGCATACATAGCAGGCTTGGAATAGCCGGCACTGCAACGCACGCCCACGCACTGCCATGCAGCTATACAGCATGTGCGGGCCTTCCCGCTTCTCAGCCGCCCCAAGCACGCATCGATCACACGCCATACGGCACCCATATACACATTGGAAGCATAGTGGCACTAGTGGCACCTACCGCATGCGCAGCATATTGGAGGCGAGAAGTGCTTTCCAGTGTGTATGCCTGGCCTGGATGTGAATGCATGGGACGACAGGCATTATGTGTGCTGGTGTGACGTCTGGAGGGACGTGTGCACGGTGCAGTACAGTGCTCCAGAGGCCAAGCATTCTCATGTCAGCATGCCAGCAACGCAGTAAAGGCAGGACATGCAAAAGTTGCGGTACCGCAACAGGGCACATCACGTACACGCACAGGGAGCTCCACAGCTTTTGCATTCTCTTGCACACATGTTTGACAATCACGATACACACACTTCATGCACATGACTGCTAATAATGGTCTGCATGGCGTGCTTGCAGGCTCACATCCACGGCCTGACTGCGCAGCCGGGTGTTGGCAACAGTGGCGTGATCTCCCCAGTCCCTTCCTTCCCTGGCTTCCCCCTGGGTGTTCAAGACGGCACCTTCTCCGCCACCTTTGACCTGACGCTGCCCACCAGCTACAACCCCGCCTTTATCCTTGCCCAGGTGCGCCCGCCCACATACTTGGCCGTGTCCGCACGCCATGCATGGTGGTAAGGACAGCCCTGAGAGCGGCAGGGTTGCTGAGCAACAGTCCTGAGGCATGTGCTGCATATCAAGTCTTGGAGTCTGATTCCACAGGTGCCGTAGTGATTCACGACTGCACTGACGACTACGTCCCTAATGCTTTTTTTGGTGGCTCGCAAGCACGACTGCAGTCCTGACCTAAGGGCAAATCCTGCCATGATCGATGGTCTGCATGTATCCTTGATTGTAAGCAGCCCCGAGCCCACCAAGCGTGCCTGCTGCACCGGCCCTGCTTTTGCCATCTGGCTCGGCTGCAACTTTACTCGATCTGTTGCCGCGGATGTGCGGGTGGTTCGTACATTCACATGGGCAGGGCAGCGTGGATGCGGCATACACCGCGCTGCTGGGGGGCCTGCGCTCCGGCAAGACCTACTTCAACATCCACACGCTAGAAGACGGCTCCGAACAGATCCCCGGCGCGCCCCGTGGGTTCCCCAACGGGTACGGCTGGCCAGTGTGTACTGCAGTTCAACCCCTTGGCATGCATCACAATCAACAGTGCATGGAACATGCATCTCAACCACTCGCTGGACCCTCCCTTGAGTTTCTGAACAAGCATGCATGCAAGCTGCATACAGGCATGCCTAGTTGTTGAATGGATTCACTGGCCATGCAGGCATGCAGGCATGCATCCCTTGCTACACAGGTCTGTTGGTCTTGTCTTTTGGGGCCTGCCGTGCACAATTGCCAGTAGCTGGTGCAGTCGCACTGGCCGTTCCTAATGCACGTGCTGTGGTTGCGCCACTGGCCCGCAGGGAGATTCGTGGCTTCTTCCAGCCAGCGGACGCCACCCAATACTTCTCCACTGCACTGAGCGGGGTGAGTGCAGCGCATATGCGGCTTGATCTCATAGCCGTACTGCAACCAACATTTGCAGATAGTAGGCTGTATCTTGGTGAATCCAGTTTTGTGGCTGTACCTGTTAATAACACACACGCCTGCATCCCCAGGTCAACCCGCCGCCTGCATCATTGCATGTTTGCTTGAGTACCTCGAAATGCTGCAGATGCTGCACCCAACCAAGCCCTACGGTGTGACTTGTGAGGTCAACCGGAATTACAGTCATTGCAATCAACGACATGGTGATCAGCCCACTGCATGGATGTGCATTGATCTAGCAAATGTGAGAGCACCTGAGCAATGCATGTGCACGATGGTCAAGCAGCACCTGCCACAGTGTGCCAGTGCGATTTGGTGGTGCTCACCCTACTGGGCTAATGGCCTGTTCACTGGCATGCAGGCAACTGAGGAGCCCCCCACAGACAGCACTGCCACTGGCAAGGCCATTGTCGTGTTTGATTCAGCGGCCAACACTGTGAAGATTGATGTGACCTTCTCTGGCCTTACCGGCAACACCGCTGCGGTAAGCAAGGCGCAGCTGACAGAGCGGAAGCACCGACTTTGCACTGGTCGAACTTTGGCCAAGCACCGATAAATCATTCAAAGCATATCCAATGCAACCTGAAGCGACGAATACACATACTGGTTCACACTGTTGCTGGGATGGAGATGCCACCACCACAGGGCGTGTGCATTTGAAGGCTTGGGTGCCTGAGTCACGTTGAGGTGGCATGCTGGCTTCTGGTTTCATCATGCATCACACTGGCTGGACTCTGGACAAGCGTGTGAGGAGCATCTTGTGTGGACCACCGCTTGCAGGCTCACATCCACGGCTTGACAGCCCTCCCCAACGTCGGCAACAGCGGCGTCATCACCCCCGTCCCTTACTTCCCTGGCTTCCCCATCGGTGTCACCTCTGGCACCTTCACTGCGGTCTATGACCTCTCCGTTGCCTCCAGCTTCAACCCCTCCTTCATTACGGCACAGGGGGTAAGCGGGCCGGCTGACACGCGCATGCAAATGACAGCTTCCCTATGATCATCCCCTCTCGTACACTGAGCTCTGCCTGAGCGCTTGACCTTGCCCCATGCCCCCACACAGCGTGCGTCATGGCTGTCACATGAGTTAGCTGGCTCTTGCTTACCTGTGAGCCAGGTGTTCTGAAAGTGCGCATCCGGCGTAATGAGTGGGTTATAGCGAATTGCATGGCACCGAATGGTGCAGCAACAACAACACATGGCTCGGATGGCGCTGTGCACAAATAAGGGCATTAGGCCTTGCCACAGTGCGTGCAGTGTGCTGCAACATGCATGCAAGGCCTTGTGATACACACTGTGTCCCGGTCCATTGACGCTATGCCTGCACCACTGCCGCGCGGGTCAAGGGATGCAGGGAGTGCGCGTTTGCGCATGCACCTTGTGAATGCGTATGCATACAGGTCTTGAGCACTGGTGTGTGCACCTGCTGTGTTTGCTGCGCATGCAGTCCCTGGCGCAGGCCGCCGCGGCCTTCATCTTCGGCCTGCAGACCACCCGCGAGTACTTCAACATCCACACCTCCGCCTTCCCTAACGGCGAGATTCGCGGCTTCCTGAAACCCGTGGTACGCCACCGAGAGGGCATGCCTGCATGCTGTTAGTTGCATGACAGGGCAAGTCACGCGCTGACCCATGCAGAGTTGCACGTTCGGCAATCTGTTGAGCTCGATCATTGATTGAGTGAGGCGGCGGCCCCATTATGCACTGTCGATGTGCAGAACCTGAACACGAGGGTCTTTGTTGCGACGGGCGAGCCGATCACCATCACCCTGCTGGCCAGCGATGCCGTGTACACGGACACGCTGGGTCTCTACGACTCGAAGCTCGAGGTATGATCCAGGCTTGCGTGCTCGCGTCTGCCTGCTCGCTTGTGAGGTTATTAGTTGCATTGTGGTGCTCCATTGCACTGCGGAGCACCACTGCATCACCGTGAGGAACAGGCAGCAACCCATTGCGCACTGCTGGATGCACTGCTGGGTGTATTGCTGAGGGTACCGTTGGTTGTACTACTACTGGGTGTGCTTGACCAAAGGTTGGCTCAAAGCTGGATATGTGTGTGTGTGTGTTAGCAAGCGAGGCGGGATGTGCTTGTGTGTATGTGCGCAGCTGCTGGCCCCCACCAGCATCACCAACCAGCAGCCGGCAGGCACCACCTACACCGTCACGCCTACCCCGGCTGCCGGCACCGTCATCAACTTTGGCGCCGCCGTTGCACCCACCGTTCCAGGCATTCAACCCTACACCGTTTATACCGGCACAGGATTCCAGAAATTTGATTTGTCCGTGCACGTCAAGGTCACGCTGACGCCTGCCGGCGTCATTATTGGCTTTGAGGACCGCACAGTTTTCCAGGTCGACCGGCCTGAGGCTCCGACTCTGCCCAAGGTGAGGATGCATGGGAGGGGCTGGGAGAGCCGCCGTTAGGCACCACCAACAAATGAAGCTGTTATTGGTGTCAATGAAGGCCTGAATGTGGGCAGGGGTTCACACTTTACAGTGGTGCTGAGTGCGAATCTCCACATGCATTTCGACTCGTACATGCACCCAAACGACCGGTACACAGGACTTGCACGACAAACCTGCACCGTTGAAGATGCTGCAGTCGTTTTTTTGAGGAGCTTGTGCCTACACATGCTGCGCGCTGGTGCTGCCTCTGCTGCATGGGGGCGAGAAGGGTCCGTGTGCTCGGCCCTGCCCTGGGCCACCTGGGTACTGCCTGTACAGCACAAGCACGCAAGGGGTTGTGAGGCTGCATGCATACTGACAGTGGCTCATGCCGGCACCTGATGTCCCATATTGGTGTTGCTGCTGATCGCTGCCCGCAGGACTTCAACGACCTCGTGATCCTTGCGACCGGCGTCAACCCCATCTTCTAGACATCCACACCAGATGGGGTAAGCAATGAGGTGTCACCTCGTGCTTGTTGGCATGGATGCCAGCACAGGTAGCTCCTGCATTGGCTGTCTTACCCGCTGGCCCCCAAACCGTGCGCCTTGGTGAAGGCATGCTGCGCAAATGGCGGCATGCGCAGGTGTGTTGTGGTGGATGCTTCAGTTCGCGGCTGCCCTGAATGCCTTGTCAAATTCGAGCATGCAGGTATTCATGGAAGGTACTTGTACAGTGGTTTTGCATGGTGCGTTGCGTTGGTGGACGGCACCCACCATAGCGTGTGGTCGGAAGTGGGGTGGGTACAAATCCACCGTTTTTGTCCGTTGTCAACTCGTGTGTTCGACCCATTTAAATACTCGTACTACATTCTCGTTCAAATTTACATTTGATTGTGTCCGTTTGGCGCCAATGCGCTGGCCAGTCCACACTTGCCTCTGGCACCCACCCGGAGCATGCAGTTGCGGTCAGGCACTGCCACGGACCCCTTCCACGGCGGCTGCGATGACAAGTTCGTGGCTTGTACATATGTTAGGGCATTGGACCACAGCATCGGACGAGCATAGCATGCACGCTGGCTTGGAAGGCGTGGTCGTGCTCTAATATTTGATTTTGCGATCCCCCACGCACATACTTGTACTGCTAAACACTCAATTGTACATACCTGTGAGATATGTCCAGCACATAGCACATGAACTGTGTAAAGCGATCGAGTCCTGAAGTGCAAATGTGCAAACACTCCAGCTGCTGGTCGGGCAGTACAAGCAATTGCCTGTACGGATTGAATCTGGCTGCTGCTTCATTTCCAGCAGAGAGAGGAGCAGCTCACGCATGCGCCACAGTCATGACAGAGGCTGGGGGTCTCCAGGCTGTCAGGAAGCACAGCTTGCCATGAAGCAGCGGGGCTGAACACATGGCGGCGTCCAACGTTCGGGCCACCACAGCAAGTGCATGCGATCCTGGTAGTTCCAAGAGGCAGGCCTGTGCGGTGCGAGGTTGTGTGACGCACCCTGCCCATGCGCCTGCTAACCTGCTTGCGTCACCATGCGGTGCCGTGGTACGTGGTTACACTCTGCATTAGCATGTGCGTGTGCAGTGGGGAATGGCGAGTAAATGACTGACGCACGTGCCTCAGACATATGTCCTAGTCCTCGCACGGCCTGTGGAACACATCCTTGCGTTTGTGCAAGGATGTATGTGAGAAGTCAGGGCATGCTGTTGCCTGTGAGGACGCAGCTGCGCCATACCGCGTGGGACACACACATAAGCGAAGTGCACCTTACTCAAGCGTGAATGCCGACGACACTGAGGCAGGGCACGAACATCACAGTGCTTTCTCAGCTTGTACATTCTGAGCCCTCCCAGTATCATATATGAAAGGGCGCTTGCACGCAGCACATGCACCGTCAACCGAGTGCTCGATCGACAGGGACATAATTGATCTGCGCATGCTTCACTGCCTTGCACACGTGGGCAACTGGGCATGCGTGGCCTGAAGGTTGCTGCAGGACATCGGTCGGCTGCGGCGCCCACGCAGCACATGCAAGACTGTAGGTGAGGCACTGAGGCTCATCCACGGGAACACAGGTACGCACGTCAAGGCCAGTACAGCACATGAAGAGCAGCAGTGTGCATGCAGCCGGCGGGCGGGCACCAAGGGCAGCTGGTCTGCTCCCAATGCCACAGGTGCAAGCACAGGCACGTGCAGGGCCGTGTGCTAAGCCGGGCATTGGGCCCGACCGCCGTGCGCATGGCGTGTGCAGTACAGGACGAATACTTGTCCAGCGTGTGTGAGGTGCGGTGTGAGCTGCCGCCAGGCGGCGGGAGGAGTCAGCGCAAGGTGAATCTTGCCACCACCACGGCGGACTCTGAAGCTCGCACGAGCCTGCCAGTGCAAAGTAAAGCTCTACAGTGTGTGCTGCAGCGCAATTCAGCTGCGGTCGGTGGCGTACTGGTGTGGTACTGCCGAGTCCTGTGGCTCACAGGGCCAGCAAGAGCAGCAATGGCTGTGAGGAACCAAGCTTAAAGTTGAGTAACTCAGATAAGCTTCTCTCACCTTGTTTGTCTACACCCTTGATACTTCACACGTAACGGCAGCTTCCTGAGAGTATCGAATTGCGTTCGTCATCCCTTCATCCCAGGCGCCGCCCACCGTTTGCACAGGCTGGGTGTGGCCAGACACCGCAGCAAGGCAGATAGGCCAAGAACATCTTGCAGGAAATACAACGAAAATATGAAGCTTCTCAGGGGCGGTTATGCAGAGCAGCACGAGGCCCTGCCAAGCACCTGCCGCACATATCACCGCGCAGCACTGGAGCACGAACACACAGCCCTCGTGCCCTCGAACAAGTATAAAGCACAAGCGGGTTTGTTGAGCCACTCATACAGACGGACCTTGAAGCCCCCTCAGAAACCTGTCAGTCGCAAGCTTACAACAGGTGAGTCCTGCGTCGACGTTGACTTGGGTGCTGTACGTACGCCTGTGGGAACACACGGCGGGCTGCGCATACCCGCACCAAGTATACCAGCGTACTATAGCACCTTCATGGTTTCATTTCTACAACTATGCATAGCCCCACACAGCCCTTCCTGACGTATTAGAGCTTGGACACAGGATTACAGCGCGTGTGCGCTATCGCTTGCTCACGTCACGTGCTCCCGAAGCGACTCGCTTGCTGCTATATGTACAACCTGTACTGGCTGGCCCCAGGCAACCTAAATACTCCAGTTGCTGATGAGCATGATGAGATGTATGCTTGTGTTTTGGTGCAACGGTTTTGCTTTGTGTTGTCCCCTTGCAGGGAGCGCCGCAGCAGCTGCGCCCACTTCAGCACACAACGAAACACTTGGAACACGTCAAAGCCGCCTTACAAGGATGAAGGTACGCAGCCTGGCAGCTGCTTTGGCCTGTCACAGCTTGCTCCGCAACTGTGAAAAGTTTGTTCTGGCTGCACACTGTTGAGCTGTCGCGTTGGCCGCTGAACGCTTGATTCAGTCTGTCATCGTTGTTGCACACTTGCCTGGGCTGACATACACCGCAACAAAGTTCCTTGCAAGCGCTGTCAAGCTAGAACGCGGCCAAGCCAACCAAAGCTCACTCACGTGGTCACCTTGCCGACACCGTGCCCTGCCTGGCGCTTGCAGGTCCAACTGTCTCACCAGCTGATGCGTTCCAAGCGTATGGTATCCTCTCTACTTATTGCTCTGGTGGCTGCAGCCGCTGCCTTTTCCTTTGCCGACGCATCAGTCGTCGAGGTCTTCACTGCCACTCTGAGCGGGGTAAGCTTGTCGCCAAAACCTTTGTTTGGCCTGACAGTCCTCTTAATCTCATCTTTCAACTACTTTTTATTCTTCCGGTTGGACCGTCCTCAGACTATGTACACCGCATGTCAACAGCGTGTTGCGCGGTATCGCGAGCATTGCGGGTGGCGTGCACCCCGAACGTATGCAAGAACAAGAGTGCCAAAACATGACCAGCAGACCGCCTTTCGAAATGCAATTGTGCACTTGTCTTATCCCCACTGCGTGCTTCCTATGCTTCCAGCACATGCTGTTATCTCACCCATGCCACCATGCTGGCACCAGTTCCGCTGTGCGTATACACTTGGACACTTTGCGCTGCACGCATGGAACTACGGTACGCTAAACACCACAGAATCTTCAAGAGCTACGGTACGCTCAACACCACAGAGTCTTCAAGAGGTGTGCCCGCACATGCAATAAGTCGCGCTGCTGTATGCTACTGTGTGCTGCTGTGTGCACGCTATGCCCGGTCCCCCCCCCGCAGCCCGCTGAGGTGCCCCCAAACACCAGCCCCGCCACCGGCAAGGTGGTGGTGGTGGTCAACACGGTCGACAAATCGCTGCTGGTGGATGTGGTGTTCTCCGGCCTGACTGCGCCCGCCACTTCGGTGCGTGCAACCATGCATGACTCGGTGCAGGGAGGGAGGGGGTTGATGGCTACCGTAGTTCCTGCCAGTAGGTGTGCGCAAGCCGCTGGCATGCGGGCGACAAGGCAGAAACTGACGTTATTGACACACTGTATGCATGCTTTTGAGCGGTTGCATGCATGCTGATCGACCTTGCCGCAGGCCAACATCCACGGCCTGACTGCGGCGCCCGGCACCGGCGTGGCCAGCAGCATCACCGCCATCCCCGCCCTGTTTGACTTTCCGCTCGGCTTCACTGAAAGCACCTACACACAGACCCTGGACATGACGCTGCGTGAGAATTGGAACATCGTCTTCATCGCCAGGAACGGGGTGCGTTAACCACCCCCTATGAGACTGCTTGGCATGTGAATTGGTGTACGGCACTACAGCCATACTGCTGCTTTCAAGTGGCCGGCAATGTGTGCCTTGTCCAATGTTGCAGTACGCTTGCTCAAGTTGTGTGTGGCTGGTCACCGTGTGCGCAGGGCATCGACAATGCGTTTGAGGTGCTGCTGGCCGGCCTGCGCGCCGGCAAGACTTACTTCAACATCCGCACCGGAAAATTCCCGCTGGGGTGCGTAAGACTCATCATTAGGGAGCTGATGCACATGGCGCTAGCTGCAAACCATGATCTGCTGTTGCACTTTCACTAGACCAGTTTATCCCCTGTTTTTGCATCCATTGATTGGCAGCAAGCACACAGAAATCAGCTGGACCTCCACTGCTGGCGTGGAGTGCGATGGATGTGCTCATGATAATCTGCTTCTATTATCCTGCCCGCGTGGCTGCTGCCACCACCGCTGCCACTACTACCACCACGCAGAGAGGTCCGTGGTTTCCTCAACCCGAAGCCGAGCCTGCAGGTCTTCACCACCACACTCAGCGGGGTGAGGAATCTAGGACGAAAGGCCACTCAATACGTTTGGAGCATGGACCAGGATCATACCCACTTGTCCTGCCGCACCTGCAGTGTTGGGTGCCTACATCCGCTAGTGTTGTTTGGTTGCGAGACGCATGGGTTGATCCTGCGATGAATGCAATTTCATGCCCACCCCTCTAGCTATCGCTGCCTGCTGTCCCGCCGCCCCCACTCCTCGCCTGCCGCTATTCCTGTTGCTCGCCTGCAGCCCGCTGAGGCGCCCACCAACAACAGCCCCGGCATCGGCAAGGCCAACGTGGTGGTGGACACGGACCTCAACACCGCCACCATCGTCAACTCCTTCTCAGGCCTACTCAACGTCACCACCGCGGTAAGCAAGGAGAATGCCTTGGTGCCCACGTCCATGACTACATGCAGGGCGGTCCACATACTGGGCCAATAGCTGGCTGCCACGCATGTGTGATACTCCATGCACGCAGTGGTATCTGTATGACTGCCATGCAAATGCCTTGCCGGCTGGCTCCATACTGAATCTCATACAGGATGCACATGACGACAGCCAAATCATGCTGCTGCATTGCCTGTGCTAAGGCAGCCTGCGAAGGACTGCCACAATGATTGTGCCGGCTGTGCGGTGCCCAACACTTGCAGGCTCACATCCAGGGCCTGACCGCCACACCCGGCTTTGGCACCGCCGGCATCATCACGGCATTGCCAACCTTCCCTGGATTCCCCATAGGGGTCACCTCGGGCACCTTCATCCAGACCTTTGACCTGCTGGATGCTGCCAGCTACAGCGTCGTGTTCGTTGGTGCACGCGGGGTGAGTGAGTGGTCGCTACCTACCTGCCTGGCAGCCTGCATCTTGCTGAACGTACGTGCTTTAATGGCAAGGGGATCCAGAACGTGTGCATGAGCAACACATGCATGGCAGCAGGCTGATGCTTCTGCCTGTGAGGGGACTTGAGAACCGCCAGGCCTGACAACGGACAAAGGGGGGTGATGCTTGAACCAAAGAGCGCGCATCGTGCTGTCCACGTGTGCTTGTGCACTTGTACGTTGTGTTTGTCCTCATGCATGCGTGTGCGTGGCATTCTATCTGCTTGCAGGGCCCTGCCGGTGCGTACTCCTTGTTCATGCTGGGCCTGCACACCGACAAGACCTACTTCAACATCCGCACAGCCGGCATTCCCTTCGGAGAGATCCGCGGCTTCCTGCGCCCTGCGGTGAGCCACCCTCATCGACGGCTCAGCCTCGCTTGTGCTGCATGGGTGCACTACGGCAGTGCCCCTGCAATGATTTGTGGCCCTGACGTAACTCAATTTCCTGCACTTTTGACTGAGCAGTCCTGCTGCCTGCCTGCTGCTGTTTGGGAATGCAGCTCCTGGATTGAGCCGGACAGCCAAATGTCGTCATCAATCGCCGCAACCCGGCAGGTAAACCGCTGCTGCTGAGTCACTGCTTGCATGCGCACAGGCCCATGACCTGTCCGATCCGCTTCAGCTGATCGACCCGCACCCTGAGTGCAGATCTCAAACATCTGCTGTGGAGGCTGCCATGCAATGCTCATCGTGGCTGGTCGCATTGGTCCGAGGCTGTGCCACTGCTTGTATGTCAGCCAAGCAACACTCAATGCATGTAGAGCGGCACTGAGGTCTTCGACACGACACATGCACAGCTGAGATGACACGCCTCATTGCGCAGGTGGACCCCCAAACGGCGCTGGGCGGTGCTGGGCAGAGCGGCGACGACTTAGCAGGGGCGCGGATGCGCGGATGGCTTCCGCCATGCCCCCGATGCTTCCACCATGGTGTAGACGGAACTTGAGTTAGGCCCTTTCCCAGCCGCTTCTGTTGAGCCACGGGTTCCACCGTGTTGGGTTCAATGTGTCGATCACCACCCACATTCCAAGCACGCGGACGGCAGCAGAGACATACAATGCTCCGTTGGTGTTTGGTTTTTCAAGCTTTGGTAGTTCTGGCAGCGTGCCAAGCGACTGCTGCCGATTGGCGCAGCTGTTTTTGCGCGGCGGCGTGCGACCATGCGTGCGATGAATGAACGCACATGCGTGCAGTAAATAGTTTCCACATGCGTGCGCTGATTGAACACACGCGCGTTTCATTTCCAGCCCCACTCATCACTGTGTAAAGCGATGGCCACCTTGTAGAGTAAGCAGTGTGGCATCTGGCCGTGTGGGCGGTCTCAGGCTCACGCCCCAGCGCTGTAGTACGGTCGGGAGTGGATTGGCTGCTGAAGCCTGCAGCCCGGGCACCTGCCTGCAGACCATGCTGGAGGTGCTCCTGCACAGCTTAGCTGCAACATGCTCAGTGCGTCAGGTCACTCAGGCGTGATGGGTGCAAGTGTGACAACGACATGGGTCCCAGCCAGCACGCCCATCCGGCGGTGCACCTGACAGCCCACGCATAGCACAGCACAGCCAGGATTTGGCACTTGGCAGGAACATGCGTGCGCCTGCTTTCCCGTGGATGCGCATCACCCACCTACAGCTTGATGCGCTATGTCAGCCTGTGTGTGAGGTGGCATGCAGCCAGCAGACGGCGGCAAGCGCTGTGCATCTTTCTGGAGGTGGCATAAGACTAAGCTACAATGGGTTCGCGTTACTAGATGGGCTGCAGGCAAGGCATGTGGCGCCGGTGCGCCACCGCACATGCGCTCGCCACGGTGCCCGCTGTACCGCAGCATACACAGCATCAGCAGACAGCAGAGATACTGGCACGCATAATACACGTATGCCTGCTGGATCACGGAGCTATGTCTGTGCCCGCGTGCATGTGCACACAGCACACACAGGTGGCAGCCCGATGCGCTGCTCAGCAGGCACGCTTGTCCGTCAGCCAGGGCAGATGGCCTGATGCAGGAGTGTGCTAGGCTGGGCATTAGGCGCGACCGCTGCACGCACGCCCTGTGCACTACAAACCGCCATGTCCAATGGGTATGATGTGCGCCACGTGCATCGGTGCATGCATGTGCGGACGTGCTGCTGCCAGGCGGCATGATCAACAGTCAGCTCAGTGTGGACCTTGCCACCGACACCGCCAATGCCACTGCTCAGTGCGCCCACCATGTAATGTGAACCTCCCCGCGTGGGCTTGCAATGGAGTACATACTGGTGGTGTCGCGTTGCGCAAAGGGCCAGCAAGGGCACAGACGGATTGTGACAGCCAAGCTGAAGGCGATAGCATCCAGTGCAGGCCTCTCCCAGCTTGCGTATGCTTCACTTTATCAGTTCACACTTAGCGGCAGCTTCCTGTGGAGTATCGAACTGCGTTCGTCATCCCTTCATCGCAGGCGCCGCCCACCGTTTGCACAGGCTGGGTGTGCCCAGGCACCGCAGCAAGGCGGATAGACCATGAAATCTTGCAGGAGAAACCACGGCGTTGAGAAGGTTCTCAGGGGCGGTTATGCAGAGCAGCACGAGGCCCTGCCAAGCACCTGCCCCGCACACATAGCACTGCGCAGCTGGAGCACGGAACACACAGCCCGTGTTCTCGAACATGTATAAATACCAAGTGAGGTATGTTGGGTCACTCATACATACAGACCGTGAAGCCTACTCAGAAGCCTGTCAGTCAAAAGCTTACAGCAGGTGAGTCCTGCATCGATGGTCGTAGGTTGTTGTACGCCTCTCAGCACAGCGGGCGCACACACCCGCAGCCCGTATCAGCGAACTATAGTACCTCCACGCTACAGCTATGTATAGCTGCACACAGTGATTACAGACTTGTTACAGCTTACCAACAGGCCTGACCGAGATTGCTCTCCCGAAACCGCTTGCTTGCTGCTATATGTCCAACCAGCCCTGGCTGGCCCCGAGCAAGCTGAGGACACTGAAATGCCCATTTTAAGCATGGAGAGGTGTATGCCTGTATGTTTGTGCCACTGTTCTGCATTGTCTTGTCCCAGCGCAGGGAACGCTGCAGCAGCACCCGTTTCAGCACACACCGAAGTTCTTAACACTTCGAAGCAGTCTGACCAGGATGAAGGTACGTACCCAAGCACTTGCATCGGCCTGTCGCGGCTCGCTCCGCGGTTGCGAACAGTGTTTCACTTGCAAGACGCTGCTGTGCTGTCATGTGTGGCCGGCTGGCGTGAGCTGTGATGAGCCTGAAACAGTGATTGCACGGGCCTTGAGCAGTCGCTGGCGTTGATAGCAGGTTCCTTGAACCTTGGGTGCGGCCAAGCCCAACCAAATCCTCCACAATATTGGCGTGACTGCCAAACACCGCGCTTTGTATGGCGCTTGCGCTTGCAGGCCGAAGCGTCCTGCAGGTTGATGCGTTCCAAGGGTACTGTTTCCTCTCTGCTCTTGGCTCTTATGGCTGCGGCCGCTGTTGTTTCGGTTGCGAACGCAGCAGTGGTGGAGGTCTTCACCGCTACACTCAGCGGGGTGAGTGCTTGCCCTGTGACATCGTCATAGCCTGAGAGTGAGAGTTGCCTGAGAGCATGCTGCTCACTTTGAGCGGGAAAGACTGACCGATAGCAGAACGGCTCGCAAACAACGTGCATATGAATATTCAAGCACAGTGTGTGTTGCTCAAATTCGCCAGCTCAGCGGTGTGCATGCACCCCCCACATCCGCCCGCAATCGAGTGCCAAGAACTTGACAGCAGACGGGTCTACAAGTGCATTTGCACACGTTATTCCCGCCGCTCATTATCTCCGCCTCCAGCACCGTGAGCGTCTGGCACGCTGTTGCCTTGTCGTGTCGCCTGTTTGCATATAACACTCTCCGCTGCACGTTTCGGTTGAGCTGGAAACCCTAAACCCTCCGACTGGTGTTAAGCCGGCCGGCATGCTGCGAATATGGTCATGCGTGCGCTATGCCTGACCCCCTTCTCTGCAGCCCGCTGAGGTGCCCCCCAACACCAGCCCCGCCACCGGCAAGGTGGTGGTGGTGGTCAACACCGTTGACAAATCGCTGCTGGTGGATGTGGTCTTCTCAGGCCTGACTGCGCCAGCCACTGCGGTGTGTGCAACCTTGTGTGACTTGCGCAGGGAGGGGTTGATGGCTAGCTGTTGTTGCTTACACACAGCCAGCCAGTCAAGAGGGTGGAGCGCGCAGCCATGCACGCATGAGAGGGAACAGGGGGTTGACAAGAACTAGACAGCGGTGACTAGCATGATTATGAAAGCTGTACAGCAGCCAGCATGCGGCAGTTACACGCATGCTTCTGGACGGTTGGCTGTGCTGTTGCGTGCATGACCAAATCATTGACTGCTCCTGCCGCAGGCCAACATCCACGGCCTGACTGCGGCGCCCGGCACCGGCGTGGCCAGCAGCATCACCGCCATCCCCGCCCTGTTTGACTTCCCGCTGGGCTTCACTGAAAGCACCTACACACAGACCCTGGACATGACGTTGCGTGAGAATTGGAACATCGTCTTCATCGCCAGGAACGGGGTGCGTTAACCACCCCCTAGGAGACTGCTGGGCATGTGAATTGGTATATTGTACTATCGCCACACTGCTGCTTTCTAGTGGCCGGCAATGGGTGCCTTGTTCGATGTTGCAGTACGCTTGCTCAGTTTGTGCATGGCTGGTCAACGTGTACGCAGGGCATCGACAATGCGTTTGAGGTGCTGCTGTCCGGCCTGCGCGCCGGCAAGACTTACTTCAACATCCGCACCGGCAAATTCCCGCTGGGGTGCGTACAATGCTGTCAGAAGGGAGTAGGATGTGCGCAGCACCGGCTGCCGATATGATTATGGAGTTGCACCTTAACTTCCCCGCATGATTGCATGCGTGTAATGCAACCCTTCATTGGCACCAAGCGCACACCTCCACTGCCAGGTCGAAGTGTGTGAGGTCTGTGGATGCTACTGCTGCTACTGCAACCACTGCCACCACGCAGAGAGGTCCGTGGCTTCCTCAACCCAAAGCCGAGCCTGCAGGTCTTCACAACCACACTCAGCGGGGTGAGGAACCTAGGACAACAGGCCACACAACACACTCGCAGCGGATGACCAGGATCAAGCTCATTTGTCCTGCCAACATACTTCCAGCACCTGAGCTTGCACTGAGCAGCCATGACCACAATGTTGGGCGCCCTGCAACCATTGTGCTGTGTGGTTACGACTTACGAGGCGATCGGGTCCGTCCCGCTGTGAACATTGTGCATTGAGGCGGTATAGCCCGCCCCTCTAGCTATCGCTGCCTCCACCCCCGCCCCACTCCTTGCCTGCCGCTGTTCCTGTTGCTCGCCTGCAGCCCGCTGAGGCGCCCACCAACAACAGCCCCGGCATTGGCAAGGCCAACGTGGTGGTGGACACGGACCTCAACACCGCCACCATCGTCAACTCCTTCTCAGGCCTACTCAACGTCACCACCGCGGTAAGCAAGGAGAATGCCTTGGTGCCCACGTCCATGACTACATGCAGGGCGGTCCACATACTGGGCCAATAGCTGGCTGCCACGCATGTGTGATACTCCATGCACGCAGTGGTATCTGTATGACTGCCATGCAAATGCCTTGCCGGCTGGCTCCATACTGAATCTCATACAGGATGCACATGACGACAGCCAAATCATGCTGCTGCATTGCCTGTACTAAGGCAGCCTGCGAAGGACTGCCACAATGATTGTGCCGGCTGTGCGGTGCCCAACACTTGCAGGCTCACATCCAGGGCCTGACCGCCACACCCGGCTTTGGTACCGCCGGCATCATCACGGCATTGCCAACCTTCCCTGGATTCCCCATAGGGGTCACCTCGGGCACCTTCATCCAAACCTTTGACCTGCTGGATGCTGCCAGCTACAGCGTCGTGTTCGTTGGTGCACGCGGGGTGAGTGAGTGGCCCCGGCCGTGCGTGCCGCTGCCTGCCTAGCAACTGCTGTAACTGACTGTGTCTGCATGACTGGGAACAACGGCGGGCCAAGCACACTTGTCAACTTGTGACCATAAGGCAACGATGCTTTGCAGCAGCATGATGCTTCTGCCCGTGGAGGGGCATGAGAGTCTACAGCCTTAACGCCCAATAAGGGGAGGGCCACCAGGCCTGGACACCAGGACTGTAGTGTTGTTGGCTTGCATGCCTTGATATCATCATGCATGCATGCGTGTGCGTGGCATTCTACGTGCCTGCAGGGCCCTGCCGGTGCGTACTCCTTGTTCATGCTGGGCCTGCACACCGGCAAGACCTACTTCAACATCCGCACAGCCGGCATTCCCTTTGGAGAGATCCGCGGCTTCCTGCGCCCTGCGGTGAGCCACCCTCAGCAACGGCTCAGCCTTGCGCTGCATGGGCGCAACACGGCAGTGGTCCTGCCACCACATCACAAACAGACATTCACGTCAGCACGGCTGCCGTAAAACGTTGTGCGGCAGCCGCCAGATCAGCTCAGACATCCCGCTCGCCTTCATCAGGCGCAGTCTATGGTATCTCCTTATGCATACGCATATGCACACTGCATGGCCCCACGGGCGCCTCTTCCTGCCACACCTGCACGTCTGGTCCCTTGCGTGCATCCTGACAAACGCGGCATTGAGTTGCATGCTATTCAACACACTCCTGATCATGTGCTGCTGCTGCTGATGCTGCCTGCCTCGTACAAATGCAGCTCCAGTTTTGAGCTGGACACCTCCAAGCCATGACAAGCAACACGGCAGGTGAGCCGCTGCTGCTGAGTAGAAAACGAAGGCTCTGGCTACCTGCATGCGTAAGGATGATACAAGTGGGTGGGGAACTGGGGATCATCATTGGCTGAAGTGCCAGTATCTGCTGTGTAAGGTGCCTCCCGAGTTCGAATCTGGGCGCAACTCTGGCGGGGTGGTCAATCAAGGTATCAATACCCCTGCCTGAGAAGGCAACCCACACCACCAATGTTTCTTGGCCTGATGCATGAACTGAGGCGGTGCTGCTGCCCACTGCTTCCACACCATTCGCTCACGCATGCAGGCTGGCACGGTGCTCTTCTTACTCGTTTCCTTGGCAGCAGGCGGCCAGCCGTGAAGACAAAGGCACCCCTGCACTGAAGGACCCAATGGCCATGCTCAGCAAGATCGCATCATTGACCTACCCGGGAGCAACGACGGCAGCAGTAAAGGCCCACGCGTCATCTACTTCATGCTGGTCAGCTGAAGGGCGAGCAGGGCCAGTGCTGATGCCTGCATGTTATTCCTGGTCGAGGACACATTGCGCTCTCCAAATGCGCGAACGTTTACACATGGTTGTGATTGAGATTTGTCAGAGCATCGCGGCCACATGGACCCTAAGGGGATCATGCATCTCGGGTGCATGCAGAAAACGACTTTGACTGGGTTTTAGTTTTGCAAATGCATACGATGCAGTCGATGCATTGACGTACGGTGCGAGTATTGAGTGATTTGGTGGCATGTCATGCCTTGGGTACGATCATCTGCACGATGAGCCTGCGATGACATTGGTGCGCTCCGGTACCAACATACATCACGGATGACATTCCAGGGTTGAAAAGCCCCCTCCCAAAAAACGAGGCGCGCATTGATGCGTGCGAAGCACGTATTGAGGTGTACATACTGAGTAGGCGTGCGACCTTGTGTGCCATTCGGGCAAGTCGGATGGCTGGCATGTATGGTGAGAGTTCATACATCCGCGCACACGCATCAAACCTCAACGTATAGCGTGCGCTCCAACGTATAGCATGCGTTCCAATGTACAGCGTGCGCGCACCAACGTTTAGCATGTGTACCACCCGCACACACAAATACCTGTTGACCTGTGCAGCTGCACAG
>BDDA01000483.1:33640-51925 GCA_001662385.1 Chlamydomonas asymmetrica | reverse complement strand
CCCCCCCCCCCCGGCACCCTGCAGATATATCCAGTTGTGTGCTCGGTGAAAGCTGCGGTTGTAATTGGTGATGGCTGCACCAGCCACCTCTCTGCGTCAGGAAGAGGCTCTGGGTCCATGCAGTGTGCACATGCATCCCTGTGGCGTGTGGCAGTGCTGCACGCTCGTGCTTGCTCGCCGGCCCTACATGCACATAAGCAGCATTGCTGGTTATGTCCAGCATGCAGGTGGCCACAGCGACCATCTGCATGCATCGTGGGGCCTTGCCTGCAGATGATACTGAGCGGTACCACAGGACAACATGAGTTGAAGTTGAACAGTGCATATGCAACTTCGGCAAGGTTGGCAGGTTCGGGGGCAGTAGAGATCGCATAGCTCAACACCCCTCTTGCACACATGCTGTGCAAGGTGCGTGTCACCGCATCAGTGCCATGGGGTAGGCTGTGCAACTGACATGACATGCTGAGTCACTGAGATCATGCGCGATGCATGCATGCATGTGTGCACTGTGAGTGGTGAAGGAGTGAATGGTGCAGGACCCAATCAAGATCCATTGCTGCAGATGAGCAGTAGAGATCGCATAGCTCAACACCCCTGTTGCACACATGCTGTGCATGGTGCGTGTCACCGCATCAGTGCCATGGGGTAGGCTGTGCAACTGACATGACATGCTGAGTCACTGAGATCATGCGCGATGCATGCATGCATGTGTGCACTGTGAGTGGTGAAGGAGTGAATGGTGCAGGACCCAATCAAGATCCATTGCTGCAGATGAGTGAGTTGCATGCATACTTCATTGCATACTGCCGGCATAATCAGGAGCCCGGGGCCAAGGCAAATGTGGAGGCGTGGCTTTTACAACACTACCCAAGGGGGTCACCCAAAGGCCTTGCTGTCAAGCAAGCACACCAGCCACTGGGAGTCTAACCCATTTTGGCGGCACACAGGGTGCACATATTTTTAGGTGGTTGGTATCGGCAGCAGCTGCAGCTAAGCAGTCCAAACCCACACACACAGGGGAGGATACGCATGCAAGCAGCATTGCCAGATGGGCGCACACAAGCATGCATGCATCACCATTGCCGGTGTGATGCTCAACCAACACCTGTATATTATTCTCAGCTCTCAAGCAATCCAAGAGGTGCAGATCACTACCAGTGAATGTACAACAAGCTCTACATCGGGGTATCTACAGGTGGCAAGGTGGCAACGCGCACGCTCGGCATAGATAATATGCACAGCCGGTAGGCAGGCAGCAATATGGCAAAAGCATCAGATATACAGTCAACGATTGAGGGGGGGGAGGGGAAGGAGAGCGGGAGCAGCGCTGACAGGCTGCTTGCAGGTTGGTGCCAGCAGCAGTGCTGATTTTGAGTGCGTTGGTTAAGTTCGCAAAAAGCGAGCCGCGCATCAGCGCGATTGATCGGTGCCGCAGGCAGGCCGAGGCGTCCATGCCGCAATGTTCGTATGGGTTCGAGGGGACTTGGCCATCCGAGTTCCGAGTAAATGCCAACACACGTGAGCCTAGACGCAGAGTGCAGCATCACAGCAAGGGGCCACAACGAATGCGTCCGTGGTTTCACTGCACATGCGTTGGGCCACAACATGTACACAATTTGCTGCCCAGCAAGCAGGCCTACACCACCGTGATGGTGGCAGCAGTCCATTGTCAGGCACGTCCAACTCCGTGTGATCAGATCATGTACCTCTTTCACAATACAGATCAGATCAAGTCCCGCTCATACGAATGACGATAGCATCGTCAGCATGCAGGTTGTTGGCAGGATAGCTGAACCTGACATGGTGGAGGTGCAAGCCGCATCAGCGGCATGCAAACGAGGGCATTTAAACCCAGCGAGAGCATTTAAACCTCCACGTCCGTATATTGGTAGTTGGAGGCAATGCCGTGGGGGCGTCCACCAATGCTGGTGAAGTTGAAGGCATAGGAGTTGGCCAGGTCAAGGCCGGCATCGTTGAAGGGGAAGATGAACACCTGTACGCAACACAAAGCCAGAGCATGGAGGGTCTCAGAAGCATGGCATGGCACAGCATAGCCCACCCATCACACCGTTCATCGCTTTACAACAGCCGCAGGTCGCCATTGGTCAGGTCAGGTGCAGTCTCTATCCATACGCACACGCACACGCACACTGCATGGCCCCACGGTAATCACGCAGCTTTTGACACATGTGATGCACACGAGGTCAGGGGGCTCTCAGGCATGAGCCTCCACCACATCATCCACATACGTACTGGACAAAAACCTCATGCCACCACCTCCAGACACTGCCGACATACTCGTTTTCCTGCATGCACGTACCCTGCGGCCGCCGCGTGCGTGGACCTTGCCAATGACGCCCTGGTCCAGGAAGTAGTCAGCCACCGCAACACGGCCGTCGCCAATGGGGGTGATGTAGTGGGGGGCGGAGCCAGCGCCAAGGTAGGCGGCGGACAGAATCTTGGGGTTGTAGGGGTCGGTGGTGTCCAGGTACAGGAACTGGCCGGCGAGGTTCAGGGAGAGGAAGAAGCGGGTGCCCTGCAATCGTGAACCATAACATGGGAGATGCAAAGTTTAGAGAGAGCAAGAAGCGGGTGCCCTGCAATCGTGATCATGGTATGGCATGGCGTTCAGCATGGCATACATGCAAGCGCAGCTCCTAAGCCAAATCATGGCAAATTTGCAGATTGCACTTCACATCCTAGTGGTGACCTGGCCCAGCGAGTGAACATTTTTATATCTGCAACATATGCATGGTCTCATGGCTCATAGGCTGATGCTGCTGACTATCGGTGCATCATCAATTCGTCATGCTGACCTGGGCATTGGCGGGGGCCAGCAGGTGGGGGTGGGCATTGATGCCGAAGTTCAGGACCTCAGTGGCAATGCCGGTGGTGGGGTTGACCAGGTAGAGGCCGCCGTTGAAGACTCCGGTGGCGTAGGCGAGGTTCTCAGGGTTGGGGCCGGGGATGATCTGCATGCACAATGCACGCATGATAGGCTCAGCATGCCACTCAACACCACAGCAACTGACAAGTTGCAGCAAACCCAGTCCATTACATCCGGGCACATGATAAACTGTACACTGGTGAGTGGCCCGCAGCACTGCATTCTGCCAACAACCCCATTGCCAGACATGGAATCAGCTGCATCAGTGGCAACCACACATCCAGGTGAATGGCAATACCAGCACTGACCTTGACATCAATGACACCCTGTGCGCCGGGCAGGACAATGGTCTTCTTGAAGCCGCCGCTGAGGTTGTTCAGGTCCCAGACACGCACGGTGTTGCGCGTGGTGATGGGGGACAGGCCGCTGACTGCCTGGTTGAACAACGGGTTGGCGGCAAGGGCGGTGAGGCCGGGGAAGGTGAACACCTGCATGCAAAATCCACAACAACCCCACCAAGGTTAGCAACGCAGTGCAGTGGCCAATTCAGCGTGGTGCCACAGTTGACGCAGTCAGCCTCGTTGTTTTGGCTGCAAGGCCGCTACGATCTCCGGTAATCACCTGGGCGGTGACGGTGGAGACTGGCAGCACGAAGTCGGAAGTCAGCAGCAGGTTCCTCTCGGAGCGCAGGTCAGCACCGTGGGGGTTGAAGTCAGCGGGGGCGACGCCGAGGTTGGGGTAGGTGCCCAGCAGCTGCAGGTCCTTGGTGAAGATGGACAGGCCGCCAGGAGCGCCGCCAACCTTGCTGCCCATCTGCACACACCCAACCGCACACAAGCACATGGCAACATGCACCAAATGTTAATCGGGCATTTAGGCTCAACCCAAGGCGGGTTTCAAAGGTGAGGCAGTAACTACCAGCGCACATTTGGCACCAGCATTTAAAATTCTGCCACGTTGTTTGCAGTAAGGTATGGATTACATGCAGCATGTGCGCACGCTGTACACAGGCAGCGGTAATCGTGTTCAGACTCCCCTGCAGCAGCGTACCTGGGTGGTCAGGAAGGTGCCATCCTTGAGGCCGAACACGTGGTCGGAGGTGGCAGTCAGAGGCAGCTGCGTTGACGCCTTCAGCTTGGGGATGCGGGGATCGGCGCCAATGTCAAAGGCATAGATATCATCCTGCACAGACAGCATAGCACGCCCACAGGCTGTCAGTATTACAGCATGCATGCAACGCAGTGGCCGGGGTCGCACATGCAAACTCACATACCTATTACAACTGCCAATACCCCATCCTCCCAGTCCCTAAACTTCCCACCCCCCCTCTCCATGGATGCACCTGCATGGAAATTGCAGTCATTGCGCATACATCCCCTGAATACACTGAACTTCAGGTGCAGCTTGCCAGCGTGCCCGCTCCGCTTCAGGTACTAGTCCGGCGTGTGCTCGCTCACCTGGAGGCGCAGGAAGGACAGCAGGCCGCTGCCCACCAGGGTCTTGCGGTCGTAGGAGATGGAGATGTGGTGGGGCTCGTTGGCGATGGTGGGCAGCTGGGCGTAGCTGATGAGCTTGCGGTAGGTGGGGCTGGCGGGGTTGAGGTCGATGGTGGCGAGGAAATCGCGGTTGGCCAGCGAGAATGCAGGGTCTGCGGCAGAAGCGCAATGCATGCATGCGTCGATTTCACGTATTGCACATATCCGTGAATAACATGGCATACATGCTGCATTTGGATGTGAGGTGCGAGGGAACTGCATGCCAGGCAACACATCATGCGCAGACCAAAGCACAAAGAATCTCACTGCCTGGGAGAACCACACAGCTAAAGCAGGAATGTTTGCATGGCCACACCCATAAACCACGCCTGCAGTTGCCCACGCACCAGTGTAGCTGTTGCCGAATGCGTTCCAGACGTACAGGAAGGGGCCAGAGGTGGGGGTGTTGGGCGCAGGCGAGACGTTGGGGTTCAGGCTGGGGCCGAAATCAATCGACAGGACGCCCGAGAGCGCTGTGGAGGTGATACCGATAGTGCCGGGGTTGCCGATCAGGTTGGTCACCTGGATGACCGGGCCGGACAGCAGCAGGGTGGTGGTGCCGACAATGTTTCCAATACCGCCGACAATGCCGGTCACGGTGCCCAGGATGCCATCCAACAGGCCGTTCAGCTCACGGCCGCGGCCCGTTGCGGCCGCTGGCTGGAAGGGAGCTGCTGCCAGCGCCAGGGCGGCAATGGCAAGGAGGGCGAAGGCGCGCTTGCGCTGATGCTGACGGCCGGCCATGTTGCTGCGGCTCACTGTTGCTGCTGCGATAGGCTCAAAGAGTCCTGCACGCAATTGAATACACAAGGGTGCAGTTGTAAGTGTGTGTAGTGTGTGTGCACATGTGCATACAATAGCCAGGGACACTGACGTTCCACTATTTGTACTACAGTTCAGTGACTGTTGCTGTGCAAGCAAGCACGCCTGTGCTGCTGGTGGCGGGGGGAGGGGGGGCAGCTGAGGCGCGCAAGCCGCGTCGACAGTGGACTATGTGCAGAATTGTGCAACATGTGGTAAGCATGCACAAGTCAGGCAGAGCTTCAGGCCACGACTAGGGAATCAATAGTGGTGATGAGGCCAATTCCTGCATATTACAGTCTGTTAGTGCTATTTACTGCTCAGTGTGTTCGTTCAGCTCACCCTAGCAATAGCAATCAGCAGTTTGTCGAAGTCGTAGTCGTGCCCGATAATAGCAACTGAAGTCACTGACGCGAGTCAGGCGAGGCGCTGCACTAGGTGTGTGTACCCTTGTACCAATTGTAGCGTTTTTATATTCATGATGACAGCCCACGGTGCAGGGGTATCCAAGCCACTTCGCTTAGCTTCTGGCGGATTTGGGCGCAGCTGCGAAGGATTTCCGTGCGCCGAGGCAGGACAACGAGGGTCTTACTGAGGTTTGGTGCGAACGGTTCCTTCTTGACTGCTTTTCGTGTTTGAATCTAACCATGCAAACCCGCGTAGACGGCTCTAATGCGCTGAAGTTTTTCTTAAGTCGTCAGCGTGCGCGCTTGGAAGCATAGAGCCTTGGGGGCTCGCTCTTTTTGGGCACCTCCAGTGCACGTGGCAGTTTGTACCACTACAGGACAACAGAAGACCTGCAAGCAGCTGGTCCTGCAGGTCGCCCCAGCGTCGATTCTAACCCAACCCGACCCCTAAGCATAACTAAACTAGGATATGACATGTGTTTTGAACGCAATATTCTTTTGACCCTAGTTTAGCCTTGCTGCTGTGAGACATCTCGCAACGACGGGATGACGTCGCCGGCGTGTTTGTGTGACTTCTACAGCTCTTGCGCGCACTGACGCCCGACCAATACCAACGTGGGCTTGTGCGCTTGGACAAAACACTGCATGCTGGTTTGTGCAGCGTTCAGGGCTTATTGTTCCTTTTACGTACAGCGCGTTGGCCTACTCCCTTCCAGGTGCGCCACGCTGCGGTAGGTGGCGGCTCGCAATGAGCCTCCACAAGGTATATATGCCATGGAACTCAAGAGAATAACCTGGCTGTGTATGTTCGTGTCCCAAACCACAGCTACCCAAGATTTATGTACCAGCATGGCTGCCTTGGTGCGTTATCCAGTTGTGTACGCAGCCGTGCCGCCGCGCAGGTTTCTATCTGCTCGCTATCTGCCATTGATGTGTGCTACCTTCCTGCTTTGCCACGAAGCCAAGTGACTCTGGCACACCAAGTGTGCTGCATTTTCGTCAAGCACACAGCCACTGTACGCAACGTGTTTGCGAGTGCAACTACTGGCGTGTGGCTGAACCTGGGCTGAACCGGCACGGCAGACCGGCCGGCCGCGTGACACAATGACATCAGCGGTGACCGTCAGCTTTGGTGCAGGTCAGCTCTTTACGCTGCTGTACGCAAGTGAAAGTTTGAAGCAGTGACGTGTAGCACTAGTTTGAGACGCAGATTCATGGCCCGGGTAAGTGAAGGTCGCTGACGGTGCGAAACGACTTGCGACATGTACGGCCAAGCTATATATGAGACACATCAAGGTTGAGAAAGGTGTTGCAAATACGCATAAACAACATAACTTCTACGTGTTTTACAATCACAACTGGCCTTCTAAGCACGAAGACAGGCGGCCTTCACCCGCCCCTGACACATGCAACAACGACAAGACAACAGCACTGAGCGAGGTGCGGCGTTGCCAAGTACCAGCCATATTTTTATGTGAGGCTAGAAAGACCTCAGAATCTTACTGACAAGATGTGCAGTGGCACGCACACCGGTGTGTCAGTTTGTGTCCTGCATATACATTAAAGTATATGTGGCTGTTCGGTTTGCCGATTGGGATTGGGCATCCCCTTAAAGTACAGTTCATGAGGTGTGAAAAGAAATCCCAGGTCTGTGGATATGATTAGAAGACAGAAAGAAGTACTCAGGGCGCCTGCTGGCTCAGGGCCGGCATTGACCTTCACAAAGTGCAGGTGTACTTGCCTGTACTGGGTGCGCATGAGAACACTTACAAACACAAAACACTCACAGCATATCTTCTGGCACCTCCACGTCAACTGCGAGTCGATATGAGGAGTGTTGCGCCAAAAGCAGCCAGGCGCACGCCTTGTCAGCAACGCTCATGTGGGACTCGAGCTCCAGGGAGAGAGGCCCCGCTGTAAGTGGCTGTGAAGTGGCTGTAATGTGTCTGTTAGACGGTGGCAGTGGCCGGGGCGGCGGTGGCAGCGGCTTCCGTGGGGGAAGGTTCGAAGGGGCGAGCCAGGGCGGGGCGGCGAGGGCGTGCACGTTAGCGGCGCAGGCATGAAGGAGTGAAGGACTGAGCTGTTAAGTATCTGCTCTGGGTACAGCATGTTCATCAGTTGGGATTCGTATGGCTGTTGTGCGAGGTGATAGCTGGCCGCTGTAGCTCGGCAGGGGAGCGCATGCAACCTGGCATGTACCTGGTTTCGCTTGCTTTCATCTGCGCTTCCTGGCACTGTTGGCCAAGGGTTGCCTTGGCTTGTTGTGCTAGTTTGCTGCACGACAACTTAGCGTTGTATGGCAAACGAGTCAGTGCGCACGAGCAATTTGTAATTTGCGGCTGTGGATGCGCACATATGCCCCATGCGCACAAGCGTCACACCGGGCCCTCAAAGAGTGCAGCGAGCAAGCACAGGGCTCCAGTGTAGCAGCCGCTCCAGAACGTTCAGTCTCCACTGTACCTGAACACCCAGGTGAACCCTCTCACGCACTCTTCTGCCGCTGGCTACTTGTTCGCCACTTGGTTGTCGCACCCACACCACACCTGGCTGAGTTCTCGCTGCCTGAAACGTGAACCACGCGATCATTGCCTTATAGCAGCTGACATTCCCTTACTCACAGTCTCTATCAAACCCCGACTTACCTGACCAAGGAAAACGAAAGTCGCGAGCCCGAAAATGCCCACAAATACCGCTGTGGCCCTTGCCACTTTGGCTCTCCCTGCCCTGCCTCTTTCTACGTGTGATATGCAGACTTCTTATTCCTGCCCTTCTGGCAGCACAGCCAAGACTGTAGATTGGGGACGCCACGCTCCTCTGTGCCAGATCGCTTGCCGGCATGGCGGACGAGGGCATGGCTGAAGAAGAGGTAAGAGAGGCAGCATGCCATAGCAGGACAGGGTTTTGAAGCCACGCACTTCGGGTTTGATTTCGGGTATACCGGGGCTTGGTCAGTGTCCTTTCTTGTGTATGCTCGCAGCTTCAAGCCGTTGACTATGACGGAGATGCCCAGCTCGACCAAGCAGGCGGTGGCGAAGGCGAGCAGCCTGCCCAGGTACGGAAACGCTCCCTGCGATCCCAGCCAGGTCACGTCCCTTTGCGGTGGTTGCAGACGTGCGAACGGAGGCCATACAGCGTGCGCCGCGCTTGTGCCCATGAGCTGGCTGCTGCGTGTCGCTGTAATTTCCCAGGATGAGAACATAATTTCTCAGGATGACAACCAGGAAGTTGAGAAGCAGGAGATTGTGAATGGAGAGGACAGTGCCAAAGTGCGTGATGACCATCCTCAGACTGATCAGGAACGCGAACAACAGCAGCACACCGCGCAGCAAGCGGATGCCGAGGAGCAGCAGTAAGTTATTATTTGGTGTCTTTGTTGCTATGTCAGAACCTTCATCTGTGTTGTGCTGCCATTTCGTCACCTCCTCCTTGACCTTGCGCCTTGTGTCACAGGAACGCTATGGGCGACCTCTCTGACCCTTTCAGCTTGCCTCCGCACGGCACAGAAGTAAGCAGCGCTTTATGCAAAGCTATCACCACTGGTTTTGCTGCTGCACACGGGGTATCCAACTTGAACGTGCTGCGGTTGCGTTCAGGTGTTCATTTCAAAAGTCCCTCGTGAGGCCAGCGACGCACAGCTGAAGGCGTTCTGCGAGCAGTGTGGCGAGGTGTTTGCCATGCGCATCCCTAAGGACCGGGACAGCCAGCAAAACAAGGGGTAAGCCAGAGCGTTTCCGCTTTTGTTACAACGTGCAGCAGGTCGCAGTTAGCTGGGCTGAGCACGGAGACACAAACAGTCGACTGTTCTGACGCTAACGGTGCTTGGATTACCTGCTCGTCTGCTGCAGCTACCTCTTCTGTGTCTTCAAGACGCGTGAGGGTGCGGAGCGCTCCTTAGACGACCTGCACGGCAAAGACCTGAGCGCGTTCCCAGGGCGCAGGGTGCGTACACCTGCACTTTCGCCAGTTGCCAGTCTTTCACGGTATGTGGTTCAGCCCTGTCTGCGCCAGTGCCGTCAGACGCCACGTGCGCTGACACAACTACGGGTGCACTTGCGCGCGCTGCAGGTGAACGTTACGATGAGCGTTGTCAAGAATAAGCTGTTCCTTGGGAACCTGCCCAAGGAGCTCAACAAAGACGATCTCGAGGCTCTGCTGAAGACTGAAGTTAAAGGTGTGGGCAAGCTTACCTCTCAGGACACCACCTTTGCGTGTGCCTGCTGCATCGGTTTCGGGCGCAACACCTCAATGGATCGCCAAGGCACGAAACGCACGCCTGCGGTTGCGCGTTGTGGCGTGACAGGTGTTGAGATTGTGGAGCTGATGATGGACAAGGAGACCAACCAGAACCGTGGCTTTGCGTTCGTGGGCTTCTACAACAACGCCGCAGCGGAAATGGCGCGCAGGACGCTGTCGCGCCCAGACTTCAGGTGTGCTTCGATGCACGGGGCGTGCTATGCAACGTGCAATGAGCGTTATTCAGCAGCCACACTTGCAGCGTGACACAGAGGCCGGGAGGCAGCGCGGCCGATACCGATACCGATGGCGCCAAGTCGTTTGATCTTGGCTTGCTGCTCCATTGACATGGCATGGCATGGCGACTGACAACTGTTGGTGGGGCCATACATCCATGCGCACAGACTGCATCCAGGCTGCATGTAGGACCCTGCAATCCGGGTACTGCTGAGGCAACGACTGCAACACTCGCACGGGCCCGTGGCGCCAAGCGCAGCCTTGCCATCGCTGCCACAGCCGTAGCGCTTTGGTGGTACGCACATGGTCTGTTGGAGAGTATCGGTGTGCTGAAGTAACGGTCTCCTTGCGCACACACACACGTTGCAGGATCCAGAACCGGCAGATCACCATTATGTGGGCGGAGCCCAAGCGCAACGAGGTTGAGGCGGAGCGGGTGAGCACGCTGGCCACTGCGATAACCTGTAGCAGAGGCCTGCAACAAAGTGCTGCTCTCTCTAGCAGAGGCCAGCAGCAGCCTGTTCGCATGGCATGTTCACATGGCAAGCAAGCGGGGTTGTGGTGCAGGCTCAGGAGCTCCAGTCCTGCACTTGCCTCGCCTGCATGCTCGCTTGCATCACAGGCGCATGCCCACACTGACAGGGCTGCAGTAGCACATGTGCGCGTGTGGTCTGGTCTCCCTCCCCCTCCCAGTGTTGCCTGCACCGTTCCTCCCACCGCTCTCGCCGTTCTGCAAGATCTTGCCTGCGCGACAGCCAGCCGGTGCATGCTGGCTGACCCTGTCCACCCTGCGGTTGGCGCCCCCTGGGCCCTGCCTGCGGCCTGCGGCCTGTCCTTCCCTGCCGCGCGTCATCCAACTCAATACTGCCGGCCCTGCTCTGAATCACATTGTGTGACGCCCCTCAGGTCAAGTCCATCTACGCGGGCAACCTGCCGGAGGTGTACGATGAGTCCAAGCTGCGCGCCGTCTTCTCACAGTACGGCACAGTGAGTCACCTGTACCTGACCTGTACCCTGCAGCCAGCTAGCCTGGTTGGCAGACACATGCACCAGCAAGGGCAGGTCGCTGAGGGTATCTGCACAGCAGGGCCTACCATGCGGCTGCCACTGACTGGCACTGACTGGCAGGCAGCTGGCGCAAGCATTGCACGGTGCATGGATGCACTGTGTGCTTCACGGCGCTGCTGCGTAAGTAGTGCATGGCGCTACGGTCGGTCCCCGGCCACCGACACTCCGCGAACGGTGTCCTCAAATGAAGCATAGTGCTTCGTGCTGCACGCTGAACACGACTGGCGCGTCGTCCCTTGTCACATGGCGGCCGCAGTGCAATGATGCGTGCATTCGTACCGTACCGCTGACGGCTTGCCTGACAGCATGGCCATGCGTTGCCGCGCTCCGTGCATTGCGCAGATTGAGGCTGTGACCATCCTCCCGTCCATGGAGGACCCCAGCCGCCTGCGCAACTACGCCTTCATCCACTTCACGGACCGCGCCTCTGCGCTGCGCGCGGTGGAGGACACGGAGCTGAAGAAGCACCTGCTGGACGGCAAGGAGCTGGTGGTGAGTACCTGGGTGCAATGGGTGGGATGCACTGGTTGGGATACACACTGGGGCACTGGCGCGCTGCGGCATGGACCTTTCACCAAAAGTTGTCGTGTGAACTGGGGGCTCTGTAGCACCGTAGTACGAACGCCGTGAACAGTAGGGGAACAGCGGAGGGTTAATGGCAAAGTCCAACAGCAGTGGAAGCGTGCTTTGCGGCCTGCATGCCTGTGATGCTGCATGTGTCTCATCGTTGCATGGTTTGTTGCTGCATGGTGTGGTGGCACATGCAGGCTAAACTGGCCAAGCCGCAGCTCAACAGGGACCAGGACCGTGGTGCGTCCGGGGGCTTTGGCGGCGCTGGCGGTGGCGGCGGCGCAGGGGGCGGGGGCGGTGGTGGAGGTTACGGCGGTGGAGGTTACGGCTATGGCGGCGGCATGGGCGGCGGCTATGGCGGCGGCATGGGCGGCGGTTATGGTGGCGGCAGGGGATATGGCGGCCGAGGTGGGTGCAAGGCGGGGGTGCTGCCCCACCAGACACGCATGCTGTGCCTATACAGCCCAACATGCAATCATACATGGACTCTTGCATGCTGATTGTACAGCACTCTTGGCCATGGCAAGCAGGTCCTCACCCACAACATTTGTCAGTCAATCAATGGCAGCACTGAATGGCATGGCAGTTGGCCGTCAGGTTTCCAATGGAGCAGCTCAGCGGCAATCCGCGCCGAGCAGCCATTAAATCATATGCGGCAGTGCTGTAACACCACATGCATGCTCCATGTTGTGACCCGCTGTCGTGTTCGTCCTGGGTGGCGCATGCAGGCGGTTTCATGGCCGGAGGGCGCAGCGGCCCGGGCGGGCGCTTTGCGGCGCGGGGCGGTGGCGGCGGTTTCATGGCCGCTGCGGGGCGTGGCCGCGGCCGCATGCAGCAGCAGGAGTACTACGATGACGGCAGTTACGGCGGTTACGAGGAGGGCTACGAGGAGGGTTACGAGGAGGAGGGCTACGATGACGGCAGTTACGGCTATGGCTATGGATACGGCGGCGGTTACGGCGGCATGGTGCCCATGATGGTGATGCCCGGCGGCCAGGTGCGGAATGGACGCTACCGTGGCTGTGGCACACTTGTGGGGGCAACGGGGGTATCGTGTTGGCGATGGCACAGGTTGTGGGTGAATCTGGCAGAGGTGTATAAGAGGTGTGCTGCTTGTACTCGTCATGCATGTGCACCATGCAGGGCAGTCAGTACGAATGTAGTAGAGAGTCTCCCTGCTTGTTGCTGGGCCATGAGGCTTGCCCCTGACACAAGCTTCCGTGCCCTGTGCATGTGCAGATTGGTTACATGCTTGGCGGAGGTGGCGCAGCGGTGGCTGCAGGTGCGGGCGGCCCTGTGCGACGTGTGGCGGCCGCTGCCGGGGCTGCGTCGGCGCCTGCGCCGCCCCCACGTGAGCCTTCGTATCCGTCACGCGGTGGCGGTGGCACTGGCGGCGGTGGTGGCGGTGAGCACAGGGGCGCTTCAGAAGGTGCGGCCGGTGGTGGCGGCGGCGGTTATGGCGGCGGCTCCTCACGCGGCACTGGCGTGGGCGGTTACAGTGGTGGCAGCGGTGGTTACTCCGGCGGCTCGGCCGGTGGAGGCGCGGGCGGTTACAGCGGCGGCAGCGGCGGCTATGGCGGCGGTACAAGCAGCCGTGGTGCGGGCTACTCTGGCGGCAGTGGAGCAGCTGGCGGTTACGGCAGCGGCACTGGCGGTCACGGCACCGGCGGCGGCTACAGCGCAGGCGGGTCTGGCGGCTATGGCGGCAGCGGCAGCGCGGGTGGCGGCAGCAGCAGGGGCTATGGCGCTGGTGGTGCCAGCGGCCCCGCCGCCCCACCGCCGCCATCCCGAGGGTCGGGCGGATATGGCGGTCATGAGGGCGGCGGTGGCGGCGGCAGCGGCGGTTATGGCGGGGGCTCAGCAGGTTACGGTGGGGGCTCTCTCAGCAGCCGGAGCGCGTCTGGTGGGTACGGAGGCGGCAGCGGAGGCTATGGCGGCGGCAGCGGAGGCTACGGGGGTGGCAGCGCGGGCAGTGGCGGCAGAGGGGGCGGCGGCGGTGGCGGCCATGGCGGGGGGGAGCGTGGCGGTGGTGGTGGCGGCGGCGGCGGCGGCTATGGACGGGGCGGCGGCGGCAGCTCCTCCCGCTACACACCATACTAGCGCCATGCTGGCCACCTCCCTACCTGCCCCTATCCTCTCCCGTAGCCCTGCCATCACTGATCAAGGTTGCCACAGGCCCCCAACCAGCACACTCTCAGGGCTTGAGCCCAATTGTGTTGTGTAGCGCGCGTGACGCCGCTTTGGATACTGCATACCATTACCAGCACGCAATTACCTGCACAGTCTGGAACTCGCAAAGCTGCCCTGCACCCTGCTAGCGCAGCAATCCAAAAATGGTGTTGTAGTGGTAGCATCGGAGACCAGGCCGCGGAACTTTCAAGCTCCGCCCCGTGTACAGCTCTGTTGCTGCTGCTCCGGCAATAGTTTCTGACTCAAGTCACGCATTGGTTGCTGTACTCCCACGCGTGTTACCGTATGTTTGGAAACGCTCAAGTGCACGTGGGCTTGTTGGCCCAATGAACCTCCACCGTCCACACCCCGCCTTACCGCACTGTGCACACTGCGGTGCGTCCTCCAACACCGCAAGAACTGCACGCCGGGATCCACACTAAGCATGTTGGACAGTAGCTGCTGTTGTCTGCTCAAGTCACAGGCACTCACAGCACCGCGCCTACGGTCGCAGCTCCGTCACGGGTTCTGCGCTGTCACCACCACCACCACCCGCACAGACCAATTGTTGTTTTCAAGTTGACCTCACTGTCAGGTTGCGTTTGCAGGTTGGTTGCATGCGGGGCAGCACATGTCCCCCATGCAGTGTCATCAGCATACTGGTGCGCCTACTGGCTCATGGTGTCATACAGCGAGGTTGTGATATCCAATTGCACCAGCAGGGTTGTGCTTGGTGCTCATGGTAAACCCCTTGACGGACAAGCCACAACGATGCCAAGTGTCAAACCGCTTGCTGGCCGTCAAAGTTGGGCTGCTTCTGTTCTGCCAAGCTGCACTGAGCCTGCATGCATCGTTGTGCTAGAATGCCTGAGCACTGCTGTAAATCCTGTTGTCTACTCTGCGCGTTGCGTGTTCCCCAGGGTCCGGCAGCAATGGCCTGACTGCTCAATGCAGCCGAAACTGTCCATTTGCGCAGCCAGGGCCAGGCCTATGCTGCCTGCTGCCAAGGGCCTGACACTACACAGTAGACCACACAGCCTCGTGGCCCATACGTGATGCCTGAAGGGGTTGTCATCGACAGCACTGCAATAGGCAGGGCACAAGGGTTGCATGCTGGGTAACGGAACATCCTATCCCCTCCTTGGCCTTATCACCTGCCTACGAAGGGCGCGAGGTGCTGGATGTTATGATAGCAGGCATGCGTGCTCTGCTGTCGCCAGAGTCCCAAGGCCGCCCCCCGCTGCACCTGCTGGCGCTGCCCAAGTACCCACAGGCCTTCACTTGATACCTTTGAGACCAGGTTTGGGCGCGTCGCATGCTGAAACATGCATTTGGCGGTGGCCACGGGCGCTGACATAGCAGCAATCCTGATCGCACCGAACAGAATGGCGAAGCTTGCGATATGGTTGGTCTGAGTGTTGCAATGCACAACGCAGTTCAAGCAGCGTACCGTATTGTATGAACATGCTCACGACGTCAAAAGGGCAACCAAAACGAGGCAGTGGCTGGGTAGAGCACACTTGTCTCCGTGCTTGCTTACTGAATATTCATACTGGTACGCATTTGATGATGAAACGGTTGGCGAAAAGCTGTACAGAGCCTTTGCCAAATGAGCAGGGCAACAAGCAGTGCGATGTGATGATTTGCAGCGTGTGGTGTACCGTACAAACTCGGAATGCTGCCACGGTGTGTGTGGGCCACGTGGGGTTGGGGCATGCGGGTGAATCCGCCCGCAGCACCGCCAGGGCAGCAGCGTGTAGTGTGTGGAAAAGGAGCGATTTAGGCGAAGCAACAGGCAATGTGCCACAGAGCACAAGCAGTGTGCCCACGTCAACCCGATTGATTGGTTCACCGTCTGGCACGCAGGTGTGCATGTACGCATAGAGGCGGGGCATGCGGCTGCGCCTTGCTCAAGCCATGCGAGGTGCACCGCTGCACCGCGCGCAATCCTAGTGCCGGCGCCAACAGCGCATGTGAAGGACAGATGCTAAGATGCAAAGAAACAGTGCGTTGAACAGCGTGGTGTCCTTTTCTTACGCATTCTCGCATTCATTACCATTTATCAGTCCCCAGGAAGTGCAAAAGCTGGCCCGGACATGCACTGGCATGCGCACGAGCGATGGAGGGAGTGTCTAACTGGTTCGCGTACACCCTTCAATCGAGAATGCGCAATGGTGCCAGTGGCGGTGGATAGCCACCGCAGTTGAAGTTCAGTGTCGGGCTCTGCAGGTGTTGAGCTGGCACAGCTGCTGAATGCAGTTGTTGGCACGGCGGCATGCGCAGTGGCACCAACGGCTTGCAGCAGCAATGCAGCCATGCAACTGGACAGCGCAACCAACCCCACCACAGTATCAGTGCTTTGCCACTAAAAGCAAAATCCTTTCAACAGCAACCACCAGAGTAACGGCCCAGACCGCGTCAGGACCCAGCCGGGGTCGTCTCCGCCCCGCCCCCTGCACACCCATTTCCCCCATCATTGCATCATGCGGTCAAAACACGCAAACACACACACACACACACATGCATACATGCCAGGGTCATTGTCCAACGTGTTATTAACCAAACAGGGCGAGAGCACCAACTCTGATCGTGTACGGCGAGTACACTGCTCAGGCGTCATGTCAAGGGAGTGACGGCTCCCGCGGCGCCCGTCATCCAGCTTTGGAACCACCTGAAGCTGCAGCGGGTACATGCTGCGGGTGCGGTGTGGCAGTGGCAGTGGCGCCTTGTTACTGCTGCACCGGCTCCCGCTGGCGGCCGATGATGCAGACCCGCATGTCAAGGTGATAACGCACTCTGGTGTGTCACCGAATGAGTGGTCGCCAACCAGCAGCTTCCACCAGCAGGCGTGATGTGCGTTGGCAGCTGCGGTTGCCACCTAAGCTGATGCAGCCGGGGACTATTGGTTGGGCGGCGCGCCCTGCTGGAGCTTGGCGCTGCCGGCCCCAACAACGAGCGCTACTGCAGGCGGGGCAGGCGCGCTGCCTGCCAGCATAACCTTTTTGTGGAGCGACAGCAGGGACTGGTAAATGGACTGAAATGTCGGCCTGTGAACGGAGCCCACATGGCACACATACAGAGAGTGAACAACTGCATAAAATCACCCAAAAACGCGGAATGGAGACTGCAGGCACTGGACCAATTGTAGTACTCCCAAACTTCCTTACTCTGGACTTGATGCTACCCTGGTCTGTCTAAGCCAGCAACGTCCAACCACGATGATGATCAATCATGCCAGACAAGGACAGCAGGTGCCTGGTTGTGCACCCTTGGCACAGTACAGTGCAGTACACAGCGGTACACGTACCGCTGGTCCGGCTCCGCCGCCCAGGCCCTGCGCGCGAGGTCTGCTAGCTCCGAGGGTGCCTCGGGGGGGAAGGCGGGGCGCTCGCCCATCACGCACACGTGGTGGCCCAGCATGGCGATGGGCAGCTGCTGGAAGGCGTACAGCCCCGACCACATCTCGTACAGCAGGATGCCGAACGCATACACTGCATTCACATGCACACATGGGCAACATGGCCGATCACATTGGCTTAGTGAGGTGTCATATTGCCTTGCAGGTGGTTGCGCGCATAGCACCACACGCCCAAACACGTGCGCACATGCATACGAATGCACGGCGGCTTCAATTGTCGCCACAAGCGCGCTGTCATTACCGCGCAGAGGTTGTACACGGGGTGGGCGCTGCACGTCAGTACATCTCATCACGCCATGTCATGTCATGCTCACCGTCCGCAGACTTGCTGTGGTGGCCGCGCAGCAGCACCTCGGGCGGCATGTGCGAGGGCGTGCCGTGGAAGCGGTTGGACACGTGCGTGCCATGCGCCTCCATCTTGAAGCTCAGGCCTGTACACACACACATGCACGCACATGCACGCACCTCGCCATTGTCACAGCCTGCAACCACTACCAATACTTATACACATAACACATATGCACTGTTTTATGGTTTTATGGCCCCCCCCATACAAACCCACACAGTCACACAATCTAGCAGTCGGCTGCCCAATTTGGCTGCTGCCATCACGGCTGAGGTGAACTCACCAAAGTCGCCAACCTTGGCCACAAACGTGCGTGCGTTGTTGGCGCTGCTGAGCATGATGTTCTCCGCTGCGCGCACAGCACACAGCGCACAGTAGACGGCGCTCAGAGCAGCACGGTGCGGACACCCGCGTATGCAGGCATGTCGCACTCAGGCGTTCGCCGCATGCATTCACAGGGTGTGCAGAGCCGCATGCTTTCCGACAAAGCATAACCTATATGCAAAATCCAAAAACTTCGGTTACAACTTGAGCAGGGGTAATGCAGCACAGGCTTGGCCAACAGAGGCCACCTAGCGCACGTCCTGCAGAGAACTAGGCACCTCCCAGGCGCC
>BDDA01000483.1:0-17980 GCA_001662385.1 Chlamydomonas asymmetrica | reverse complement strand
ACCGTATGGTGTGTGCGGATTCATGCATAATGCGAGCGGCCATGCGTGCTGCGGTGTCCTCTCCGCCGCCTAGATCTTGGGGTGCTGACCTTTTGGCTGCGCTCACAGCGTCACAGGTGCCCCGAGCGCAGTCGCTCATTGCACACTTTCATCCTGTTGACGTTTCGGTGGTCAAGTCCGCTTTTGCTACTGCGCACTTTCAGTCTTGGTTGCGATTGGTCTCCGATCCATCGTCTCCTGACTGCCCCCATCGTCGCATGGCTTCCTATGCATGGTTTTGTAACGTCACAACCGACAAGCCAACCCTGCCGTGGTACATCGCGCATATCCACTCAGACCGCAAACAACATTTGCTGGCACAAGTTCGCTGCTCCTGCTCCCCGCTCCTCCCTGTTGACACCGGCAGGATTGCCCATCGCCCATTTCATGACCGTGTTTGCCCCGTTTGTCACGCCGCGGCATGCGACTTGCAGCACGTTCTCTTCGCTTGCCCTCACCCCACCCTGCAAGCGCTGCGCTCGCGGTACCGCCCCCTCCCCGGTTCCTTACGCGCTCTCAACGCCCCGACCTCCCCCCCTGACGTTGCAGCACATTTCATCATTGCATGTATGTATGCCTGGGCTCAAATCACGTACACGCCCGCTCACACACGCACCACCACACACCCCACACAACTTCATATGCACTGATGCAATCCATGAATGGCCAGATAGGCCAAGTGATGTAAGTCAACCAACCATGCCTGCCAAAGTGCCCATGTAGCTACACCAGCGTACGCCCTACCTGTCCACCGCGTCCAAGTCCTCTTCAAGCCACGCGTACTGCTCGCTGCCATGCGCCAAGCTGTCCTCTGTTGAGATGATCACGTAGTGGATCGTGCCGTAGTCAAAGCTGTACCAGAAGGGAGGGTTGGAGGGCGGCGCCCGGTTAGCGACGCCGTTAGCGCCGCCCGCGGCACGCTGCCCCTTCTGCGCGTCTGCGCTGAGCACGCCCCCCAGCCCGTCGCTGCCCGGCATGGGGAAGCGGGTGCGCACCATTGCGCCGCACTCGCCGCCGCTGTCGTCACCAAAATCCCACTCGTCGTGTGAGTTGTCGGCGTCGCCGACCAACAGCCCTTCCTTGACACCTTCTGCCTCAGCTGTGAGTGCGCTCCTCAACCAATGCCTCTCCTTGGCGGAAACTGAGAGCGTGCTGCTGTCTGGGCTCGCAGCGGGGTCTGCCAGGGACAGGCCCTTGCACGCGCCGCCGTTGTCGGCAGCAGCGGAGTCCTCGCTGTTGCTGCCGTCCAGGCGCCAGCTGTCGGTCATGCGCCTGTGGCCGCCGCTGCCGCTGGCGCCCTCGTGGTTGCCGACGCCCACCATGTAGGGCACCGCGCTGGCCAGCGGGTCGATTTGCTCCATGAACCCACCCCACAGCGAGGCGTCGCCGTCCGCGTACGCCAGGTCGCCCATGTGCAGCACGAAGTCGACGCCGTTGCCGCGGTCCAGCTCCCGGAGGACCGTGCTGACTGTGTTAAGGGCTCTGTAGGGAATACAGAAAGCGCACAGTACAGGGGTAAGTGCACAGCCGGGTAGGTGAGGGGTATGTGCAATACTGCACTGATGTATCTGTTGGATTCCAAGGGACATGACTGGCCCTGCTCAGAATGCACTGAAAACTTGCCCCTGCCCAGGGCCAGCACACTGCAACACAAGGAGCAGCGTGGCCAAGGCCCGGCAGGCGGTTTTGTGCACGCTGGGTTACATGTGAGTGTAGGTGCAGGGTGCATTGTTGGGGGGCGGCCAGGTTTGGGGAGGGCGCAAAGTCCAAACACGCCGAAGTGACATGCATCAGCACTCCGCAGGAGTCAACCAACAAGTAACAACCTTCAAGAGGCACTCGCTGGACTAGTCTACATGTTCAAGCAAGCGGTTTCGGGAGGAGGGGCGAGAGCGCTATTGCGGTGGGCACGGCCGGGCAGGGTGAAGGAGAGCCTCAAAGAGGCTTGAGGCCCGGCCGCGGCTCTGACAAGGGCAGTCTTGAAACTTGTGTGGGCAAGTATGAGACTCCTGAGGGCTCCCTTTTCCCCAACGTGATGGGGCATCACAACCCTGATGGTCAACAACCTACCTGGGGTTTTTCTTGTGCTTGTGTTTGCCCTCCCCCATATCGCCATAGGCAATAAAGGAGAAGGGGACGTCGCGGCCAACTTCCTTGGGAGACCGAAAGCTGAATGTGGTGTCTGAGCCGGACAGCACGTAGTCGTATAGAGTGTCGGGCTCCTGCGACAGCAGAATACCAGGCAACAGGGCTTCTCCTCGCACATCAGTTACAGACTGTGCTGATGGTTGACGATGAACTTGTTTTCCAGCCCTGATGGGTTGCCTGCAGACATAAGTCTTTTCCCTCCACAATCCCGAGTGATTCACGCACACAGCGCACATGCTCATCACAGGTGCACAGGCAGCCCTGCTCACCAGGCCGTCCATAATTGCAGTGTGCTGGTAAACAGCGAAGCGTTTTGAGCAAGCCGGCGTGCTGCACATCAGGTGCTCCTGTGGAATGGTTTGTTGGCGGCAAAAAACGCATCAGCAGGAAGTGAGAGGAGCAGTAGCGGGCTGGAACCTACAGGGTAGAGTCTACAAGTGTTGCCCAAGGACACTGGAGGTAAACAGAAAGTCGGCACCCACATTGATGACCGTCCTATCGGCTTCTGATGCCACCCATCGCGAGTTGCTGCTCGCACTGACAGGCGCTGCATCCAGGCGGCGATAGTATTGAACGGAGCCCTGGCATCTGCACATGAACAGGCATGGTAGGTGGCATCAACAAGGTGAGTAGAGCGGTGCAGCAGCCACAGAACCGAGTTTGTTAGTAGCAGAGTCTGACAGGCCGGCCTACACCAACACTTACTCCTCGCCCCGTGTCCTCCACGAAACTCTTACAGCCTTGTAAGACAGCGTCAAGGCCAGATGCACCTGTGGGTCAAAGCACGTCAAGGCACAGATGTTTAGAATCTGCCCCGCCCCCGTGACTACGCCCCCACGTGCCAGCAGATGGCAGCTGTGGTGCCGCACCTCGCTCGGGCTGCAGTCGTGTGACTCCAGCTCAGGATGTTCCTGCGGAAAAGGCTGCTCTTCAACAAACTCCGCCTGAGAAACTGCGGCTCCCTGGACGTGCAGGGCCAGAAGGCCCAGAAGGACTGTCACTAGTGTGCCCCTCATCATCATTGGCATGGGCAGAGAGTGTGACTTGGGTGCGTTCCTTTGAGTATGTTCCCCAAAGCCCACTCTCCACCCTGCAAATATTCGACACAACAAACTTTGCCTCCATTTTGACATATTCCGTTTCCGATGCCCTTCGTACCGCGCCTGCTGTTCTGAGAACGGCAACTGCAGGATGATCGGGATGAGTCCTGCTGACCTGGAATCATTGTTTGCATACACTCCCCTACTAGAACGCCACCTCAAGACGTGGGGAAGTGTGTTCCCACATATTGACCAGGCTGCACACCTTGGAATGGAAGGAAAAACGTGGGTCTGGCAGGGGAACGACAGGAAGCGGCGCGATAAAGCAGCCCACGCACAAGTATGCGATCTGTTCAGGCATCATGCAACACGCGCGCTTGGTATGCCGCCCCGCCACACAAAAGAAGATGTTTGGTTCACTGGCGATTGAAGGCCAACATGGTTGCGGAGCCAGACAACAGACAATTGAAGAAGGCCGGGCAATTGAGGCACTAGAAAGCTACCAAATATTAGTATCAGGGCGTAAGCAGCTCATATTGCATTTTCAGGTGCTGGTGTACAGTATTTGCTGGCCACCCACCCACCCACCACAATAAAGCACGACCACCCAACGAAACCACAGAGCCCGAATCCAACAGAGGCAGTCAAAGACTACCCCAGAGGCTGCAATCTGCATGCTTCACACATCCGTTCATTGCCTCCTACCTAGATGCTTGTCTGCTATTGCTTACATGTGCAAACTGCTTTTGGTTTGGTTGCAGTGTGGCTTTAACTTGTCTACTTCGCTGTCAGTGCAGCATACAACGCACATAGGTCACCAATCTGACAAATCATAACTAAGTCGTAGCATTTTCGGCAGCGCTCTGAATCGATGCACAGGTGCCCATAACAGGCGACTGGCCGAAGCGAACGTGATGGAGAAACGCACGCCGTATGCGTTACCAAGCACTCCATACACACTTCAGTACCAGACATATGATAGCAAGTCCCTGGAGTATGCAAAGGTAACTTGCGCAGCTGCCCTGCAACTCGTTTGCCGCAGCACCACCCCATATATGAAGTGAAGTTAACTGTGTAAACCTACACTTACAGCGACCTTTGGGAACACCTCCAGTCACGGAGCTTAAGCCAAAGACTCCCTCGCAGAACATACGGTGAGAACGTGTGGCGTAGGTCAGTTACGACACCCGTGGTCAACGACCGGTCAGGTGGACCGACTGTTATGGTGGTGCTCTTGTATTGACAGGTCAAAACATCGAGCATCAGCCCTTATCCAGAAGTATGCTGGTCCAAACTGGGTGAGTAAGAGGATGGTGCATACGGTGTTATGTGGGCGACACGATGTGGCGGGCTGCGCAAACACGTTTGGCACGCTTGCGTATGACTTTGTTGCTGCAAAACACAGCGGGAGGCGCAACGGACAAAGTGGCTTTTGGATGTCGTGCTCCACATTGATAACGACTATAAGGAGTACATTAACGACCAAGCGAACGAGGTTGAGCTCCTCCATCAACAACTGCAGCAGCTGCAAAACAGTACGAGCATGACGGTTCAAGCCCTCAGCAATAGGGTAAGTGCTAAGACAGCCTGCCCCGTGGTACTCGCATGTCCTCCCACCATAGTTTGCACAACACCTATGTACCCTGGCCTGGCACCGCAATTAAGTGCTGCTGCATGCCCGAGTCGACCGCGTGCAGGAGGCTGAGCTTGAGGTTAAGGTGCGCGAACTAGAGCAGCAGCTTCAGCGCACACAGGAAGAGGTGCTGGACATGCAGGTATGCTGCCATCTCGTGGCGTGTGCGCTTGCCTGGCTGATTCCACGCGGCCTCACACCTCTGTCTGTGCGCTACACTGCGTGCTTCGCTCAGCAAGGCACCTGATGAACACCTATTGGTTTATGCATGCACTACTGCCATTGCCGCTGTTGCCTGGTGCCCCGGTGCACAGCCATTGTGCACAACAGGGCAAGCTTGCATCCCAAATGTAAAGAAATGTGTCCTTGCTTGCAGCCCTGCAAATGCATGCATGCTTGCATTGCATGCGCGCCCTGCGTCCCTCTTTGAGTGCCAAAGGACTGGGCATCACAGCATCTGCACCACCCTAAATACCTACCACGTGCTGCTCGTGCGCCCCCGACATAAAGTGGTTCCGGCTTCCACCTGTAATGTGCCTGGCTGTGTTATGCAGACCTAACCCTGGCTTGTCACGGCGGCAGTTCCTTGCCTTAGCGGGCTGCAGTTCGTCAAATCACAGTCAGCGCTTATCCTTCATGCTTTTCATGCTCGTGTATCACCGGTGTGAGGGATGCGTGTGGTGTGGTATGTGGATTGCAGAACCGAGTGGCAACTGGGGAGCAGGCGCTGCTGGAAGCGGAGGACGCTGCGGCGGTGGCGGCGGAGGAGTGCAGGCAGCTGCAGGAGGTGGGTGCATGAGACGGCATGGCCTCATGCGCATGCACCGCGTCAGCCTACGCCTGCGCTAGACCGCACGTACCCTACCAAGCCGGATCGAGCACGCCTCCAGTTACAATATTAGCCATGTGCCAAGGTCTTGAATAGATGTTGGTCTGTGATTGGCGCCTACATGGCCGCGCTACCGTCACCATGCAATCGGGCTTACTCCCAGGGACGTAGCCGTGCCGGGGCCTGCATGCGTGCATGGCAGCATCACAATGGACTAGGTGCAAGGCAAGGTCAGCAGGGGCCAAGGTCAGCAGGGGCCTGTGCTGTCGTCCTCCGTCCACCCATCAAGTTGTGGGCGGGTAATGCAAGCGGTTCTTGCCAATCAGCTTGCCAATCTCATCAAAAGTGCTGTGTTGAACGGCGCAGTCTCAGGCAGTGCGCACGCTCCTAATGCCTCACACAAAACATGTTCTCTGTTTTTCAAGCCAGGAACGGATGCTTCACCTGTGCGCCTCTTCTGGCCGCCACTAAGCACCGTAACTGTTTGACAATCGCCCTGCACCCTGTTGCGTGTCGTGTCACGGTGTAGGCGGTGCTGGTGCTGTCGGAGCACGACGCCAGCGCGCGCAAGCTGCTGGCCAACCGCAGCCATGCGCTGAAGGAGGCACTGATGGCGTCACGCGCGCACGTGCGCCAAGGCAACGATTCCGCGCGGCGCTCCGAGCTGCGCCTCGCCGCCACGCTGCGCCTGCACGAGCTGCAGAGCCTCAAGGACAGGCTGGCGGCTCAGGTACGCGCACGCCGCCACGCGTGCAGCCCCGTCCGCTGTGTGTGTTTAGAAATGCTTGGTACCCATGGGGCCATGCAGTATGTGTGTGTGTGTGTGTGTGTGTGTGCTTCAGCGAGCGGTGCATGCGGAGAATGGCCAAGGAGTCAACGGAGATTTCCGTGGGGCCATGACGTGGTGCATACCGTATGTGTATGAGTTGTTACTGCGCCCAAATCAGTCAAAGCCTGACGCTTGCAGTTGTCATGAGCTGGTGACAGGGCTGGCTGTGGTAATCGCGATCGCGTGGTGAGCATGTACGTGTGTGCGGTTGTGGGCGCATGCAGGCGCAGGCACGGTCGCAGCTGGAGTCGCTGGCGGTGGTGCAGCGCGCCGCTGCGCGCCTGGAGGTGGAGCAGCTGCGCATGGAGCTTGATGCCTACAAGGTGCGTCATGCGTCTCGTGCGTGCGACACCGTTAGCTTGACATGGCGTCAAGTGGCGCATGGTTTGACAGTGCAAGGGACCACATGAACATGCAGCAATGCAGCACTTCCATGATGAGCACGGACGTGTGTGAATGCGGGTGCGTCGACTGGTACAATCCGCGCCCTCCGCAGGCCAACTGGCCAAGCCTGCCTCTTTTGCTCTGCTCCTACCTGGCAGCCAGTGTGGCAACACCCAAGCCTGTGTGGCTTGATGCATCATGTTGTGATTTGGGTGCTTGGCCGTGGGTTTGTGTGGCTTTTTGCCAGCAGGAGCCCTGGGAGTATATGTTCAAGAAGAAGAGCCCTACGCGTGACAAGGCGGTCTCGGAGGCCTTGGGACTGAAACAAGGCAGCATGAACGTGTTGGTGCCCTTCTGATGAACATTGAAACCTGACTGCCGCGTTCGGTAATTCATTCTGTGGCCTGGCCGTTGGATTGCGAGGCGCTTTGTATTAGCATGCGCTTCGCCGGAATTACTGTCGGAGCACCCTGTACAGTAAAAGCGGTCATGCAGGGCTCATGGCGCACATACCGCACAGCTTTTGAACTGCACACCAGCCATGCGCAAGCCCACACGCGACCCCGGGTGACTGAGATGCCAAGGCTCTGCCAACGAGTTTGGGGGCTGCGCTCCTGTCCTGCATGCAATCTTCGCTCCTCCACACGCAATTGTCCCATCAATATCCCAAAGGCGCTGTTGAGGCACCAGCCTTCTGCCCTTTTCCACTCCCCCATCTTAAACTGATAGGACATTCTGACAAGGGCCTCGACAACAACAGGGTGCTGCGGATTTGTTATGCTGGATACGCACTATGACGTTTTGGGCGTCGCCACTTCTGCAAGCACAGATGATATAAAAGCAGCGTATCACCAAGCTGTGCTGCGCTGCCACCCAGACAAAGGCAGTGGCCAGGATAGTACCAGCCAGTTTCATGCCATACAGGAAGCTTGGCGGGTGAGCACGCAGTCATGCTGCTGCGGAGCAGGGCACTGGATGCAAAGGCACAGCTGCAGTAAACAGTGCAAGACAACCTGTACTGAATAAACTCCGTGCAGGTGCTTAAGGATGCAGCACTCCGTAAGCAATACGACCAGGCTCTGCACTTAGCAACCTTGAAGCACGGCGCTGCATACTGCCAGGACGATGTGTCCCTCTCAGACATGGACGAAGACGCTGAAAGTGCTGAAGGAGGTGGGCAGAGCTTTCACAAGTTGCAAACGCAAACGACGTGCACACGCGTAACCTCCTGAGCGGTGCCTTTGATGACAGGGTACACATACGACTGTCGTTGTGGAGACAAGTACTTGGTAACAAAACAGGAGCTGAAGAACAGTTCACAAACAGAGCTGTTGGTACCTTGCAGGCAAGCCCAGGTTGTTCGGTCTGCTGTTAAACCTGACAAGTTGAGGGTGCACAATTAACCTCTGCCGGCCTGCCTGTTTGCAGGAGCTGCTCGAACTATCTGCTGGTCAGAAGAAAAGGGATGCAGGGTTTACAGTAACACACATGAAATCCGGGTTTGGGTGTGAGTGTATGAGTGCGGGTGCGCGCACAGTATCAAGTTATCCATCAAGCGCATGGATTGGGGGGTTGTGCGCCAGCACGGCCTTGTGCAAGGCAGGACTGGACAAAGTGGCAGCGTACAAACGCTGTGCAGTTCGGTTGTAAGCTGTATTATGTTCCAACCGTGAGGCTGGCAGGGACCGCTGCTATGAACCAGACGTTCAGCAGACACGAGCAACGCACACCACCAGCCCTAAGCCTGGTCACGCAACTCTAGGGAAGCAAAGCTTCAGGAGGAGGAGGCATCATCTGCCCTCCTCTTGTGGAGTCCAGGAACCATACAAGCACTAGGTAGCCAAGGCCGAGGACAGCTGACACCGCACCAGTCCAAATTGCGGTTCCCTGGCCCTCCTTCAACAGCGGCGCCTTGGTACCATCAACCTTCTCCACCTGCACTTCACTGGTTGAAGCAGCTGGCTGCTCAGGAGGAGGCGCTGTTGCAGCAGGCGCCTTGTTCTCCGGCTCAGACCGTGCCACGCAGGCGGTCCGTGCCGGGGTGAGCGGCACCCTGCCTGCTGACGGACGGGTCCGCTGGCGCTGACCTAGTGCTGGCTTGCTGGCTTGAAGAATCATAGTGCAGGTATCCTATGGCAGTGTGAGATGTGTGAGGTTCCAGATCAAACGTGGGTTTTGGTTCCACGTGAAGCACGACTCTTCTTGAGAGTGTCGGGCGATCACCAAGGCACGGCGGTCCCTGCATCACATCCTAGCTTAGCAGTACATGGCTTGCCACTCAGGCTGTGCCATTGCACTCGACTTGGGGAACTTGCTGCTGCTCAGAGCGTACACCATGGCGTAGACTGCCCTCTCACCCTCTGTTGGCTTTTGCTTACGGTCGCCAACGAAAAATGAGCTTCTTTAGTGCCTCGCACGTCGCTGCTGCGGGAGAGCTGCCCATAAGCACAGGGGGCGGTATCTTTAGTGCTGCTGCTTATGCAGCAGCGCTAGCAGGCAGCGATGCACCCAGCACGATACTGTCCCTGGCGGGAACGCAGGTGCGTGCGTGCATGGTTTGCCGCCATGAAAGCACAAGCTACGGCTGCAGCAAGGGACTGACATCTGTTGATGCATTCTGTTTTGCAGCTGCAGCAAGGGCAGACTGGTGGCAGTGGCTCTGGGACTCGACATAGAAAGTGAGTTTGTTGACTTGCACGGTCAAGTTTGGACTGACGGACGTTCGCCCAGCTCGCACGTTCAACATGTTCTGGTGGACCTTGTGCACAGGGCGTTCAGCGACACCTTTACATTTTTGTCCTCCTCCAACCTCAAGCTCGAGGACGTCACCCCACCTGTGAGTCCAGCTGCTGTTATTTGTTCACGTGGCTTCCTTGGCTTGACTGGCGGCAGCTGCTTGTGCTGGATGACCCACCTATTGCCTGTGTGTCTTACTCTGCAGTTGCAACATCCAGCACTAATAGGCGCTGGGCTACCACCACTTCCGCAGTCTCGTGCAGCAACCCTGGCAGAAACCAGCTCAATGGACTGCGACATACCCACTAGGCACGGAGGCGGGCCACAGGCCTCGCAGGCACACTCAGGAGGACATTCTGGGAGGAGGAGCAGACGGCAGTCACTGGCTTCGGTCACCACCGATACGGATCAATCCTTCAGCGATGTAGAGCACACGGAAGATGCGGAAGAGCACGACACCATCTATGTGCGTGCAACACGGTCAACAGGGCCCCCAACAAAATCCAAGGGCAGGGACCAGGGCAAGGTCCGGAAAGAGGGCCATCACAGACGGTCTGTCAGCGGCAAGACGGAGCACGAGCTAATGTTGCTTGACCCTAAGCGGGTTCGGCGCATAATGGCAAACCGACAGGTGAACTCCCGTGCAGCCAGTGCTTAGAATATACTGCATGTTGAACGCATTTGGCAGTGAGTTGTTTACGCACGTTGGCCGCGTTGGTCTCACCCTCCTTGTCTGTGAGACGCGAGGACGCGACCAATTTCTTATCTGACAGTGATGTCCATTACCTTTGCTGCAGAGCGCTGCCAAGTCCAAGGAAAGGAAGCAGCAATACACGGACGAGCTGGAGACTGCATACGCGTCAGCCAATAGTGAAAAGGACCGCCTGCATCGTTATTCAGAGCACCTGCAGGCGGACAACGAAACGCTAGCGAATTACAACACGTCGCTCTTGGGCGAGGTGAGAAGCTGTTTGCCGGTATGCCTTCGCCTAGGGTGCAGACAACCTGCTTATGACCTGCCAATATGCCCTGCGGGAAGCGTTAGCGAACACGCTATGTGCCGTGCCGCGGTGTTCGCAGCTCCTGAACGCACTGTCACCTCTGACTGCACACGTGTGTGCCTGTGACATGGCAGGCGTGTGCAACAGGTTTGCATTCGCGTGTCTGGTGACGTCCGGTGCTTGCACATGGTTTGCCACCAACTTTGCCAGGCGCGCACATGAGCACGGCTGCGAACCGTAATAGTTGAATAGCTGCATACTGCACACAAGGGCATGCCACGCAAATCCCTCAGGCAATGTGCTGACCTGCAGTCGTTGGCATGCATGTGGCTTGCACATAGTTGCAGAGACTCACCCAAGCCCGTACACGCGCTAGCATCGACAGTGTCCACCTGGGCACCACTCATCCCAAACACCCGCGCCAGCGCTGCTGAGGATGTTGTCTCATGTCATTGCATATGTATATATGGGAACCACCATGACGAGTCCCGAAACCACAAAAACAATCTGTGGCAGGCCAGTTTCCTTCTGGCATCCCTTGCACACCGGCCGGCGCGTGACGAATTGTCTTGCGTTGTCTGCCATGCGCAGGTGCAGCGGCTGCAGCTGCAGCTGCAGCAGATCCTGCACGCCAACCAGGCCGCCGCGGAGGACCTGTGCTCCACGCAGGCCGCGCTGGGCCGCCCGCAGGCCATGCCGCGGCTGCCGGACTCCGACCCTCAGGCCCTGCCTGAGCTGCCGCCCCTGCCGGCGCTGGCGGTCGGCGCGGATGACGCTGACGGCCGCGCGAGCATCCCCTCTGTGGGCTCTGCGTCGCTGTCCATGCAGCAGCGCTCTGTGGGGTCTGCAGGAGGTGGAGATGCGCTCGGCCACGCCAGCAGCGGCGGAGGCGCAGGGGGGTCGTTCTCGGCGGGGGGCCTGGGCGCCCTGCAGCAGCAGCAGCCTCAGCAGCAGCTGCCTCAGCAGCCCCAGCAGCAGCATGGGCAGCTGCTGGCCAGCATCCTCGGGGGCCACCCGCATCACCCGCACCACCCGCACCACCCCGGGGAGCTGCGCGCCGCCAGCTTTCCGCTGGCCGGGTCTCACCGCCACACGCAGAGCGCGGATTCAGCATCGTTCAGCGGGTTCAACAGCAACTTCAACATGGCCACCATGCACCTGGGGCCGGGTGGGGGCATTGGTCCGCCCATGGCAGCCGGGCCAGACATGCTGCAGGGCTTGCGGCTGGGGCATGTGATCACAACCGCCATGGGTGGGGGCAGCGGGGGCGGCGGCGGCATGAACCCGAAGATGGGCAGCCATCCACTGTTGTAGCCGCAGCGCCGCACTGTCTGACTGCGCGTGCACGCAGGCAGGCTGAAGGGCAAGCGTCACGCGGGCCAGTGTGTGCCGCACGGGTATCCAGTGGTGGAGCCTGTTGCAGCATGATGCACGCCCCTGCTTCCCTCCCTGCGCTGCTCTGATGGTGTGCGGATATGGCAGCCGTACGCTGAGCACTTGCTCACCCAGCGTACTAGTACTGTGCTACATGCCTACATCACCATGTGCGCGTAAGTGTGTGTGCTTTGCTAAACCCGTGTGGACCCACATACCACTAATGCTTCACTGTACTTCCTGCGCTCCTGGCCCCTTGCACGTGTTACGGCTCTGCTTCTGCACTTGCTGACTTCTGTGCATACCGCAAGCAGGCAGGCCTGCACCCATCGTCCTTCCCTGACCGCCTGACACGAGCACATGACCCACTGCGACCGCCCCTAATAAGCATTTCCTTGGTCGTGCTGTGCGCACGCACCCCACAGCGCATGCCCTTTCCACACGATATGCTTCGCCCTCATCATCACCACACACGATGAACACATTCTTTCTATGCTGGCAAGTGCTTACTTGCTTCCACCACAATGAACAAGCGCTTTGCGGTAGTGCTTTGAGTGCTTGTCTTCTATGTACTACCTTGTGTGTTGCTACATGCTATCCTTACTGCCTGCACAACGCACCTGCGATGGAGGCGTTTTTGGTGCCGCCTGACCATCGTTCGGCCGCAAGCGCTGCCGCTAAACTCAATCCATAAGTCAGGTTTCTACTGTACCCGGCGACCTGCTGCAAATACTGTGTAGAAGAGGATACCTGGGCGAGTTTGGGCGCGTCATCCTTTCCCCTTTCACCGCGCCGTTTCCCTTGCGGTGCCGGTATTACATAGCATACTAACCTGGGGGGCCGACCACGCAACTGCAAGAATACGTTGCTTGTGGGCTTTAGGCGTGGCTGACCCTGATGGCGCCTGGGCTGATCTGAATCACTGTGAAGGCGCCTGTTAATACACTGCGCGTGATGACAGCGGCTCACGCTGTACATGCTCACAAATCCTGTACACCACCGCCCCTCCTTATTGGTCCAGAGTCCCGACGCATGTCTCCAGTATGCAATACTAACAGACACTGCCAGACACTGCCAGCTTTATGCTGCTCGTGTATACGTGACAGTATCGAGGCACCCGGTAGGGGGCCTGCAGGGGTCCATATAGGACGGACCCCGCCAGTGATTGCGACTTGACACAGGGTGCAGCGAACAGCAGTCATTGCACAGCTCATCTGTTAGCATGAGCTGCTTGCCAGGCTCCAGCATGAAGGTTGCGGTCAGCGCTGAATCGCTGGCAGGCGCACGCTTGCCACAAGCGCTGCTCCTGCCGCCAAAAAAAGCAGCACACGTAAAAGGGCCAGGGCGACGTTACCAGCGGCCCACAGCAGCCGTCAATGGGCAGGGTCTGTGTGCAGCACGCAGCTGTGAGCCACAGGCGTGGCCACCAGGTTTTGCAGGCGTGCCAGCGCTTGCTGAACAGCACAAGGACCAACTTGCACCCAGGTGAGCTGGCACAGCTAAGAAAGGAATAGGGGATGCAAACACTGAGTGAATAACAATATACGTCTCAAAATGCGTCTTGTTTGGCGGTCGCAGGCGCAGGGTAATTGCGTCCGCAAGCAAGGCGGAAGCTCCGGCAGTGGAGCTGAAAGCCGGACTACTGGTTGAGTACGAGAAGGACGGTAAAGGCAACCTCGCTTTAGTTCATAGCCCTGACGGTAAACGGAACTGGTGGCTGGTGACAGCGGTGAGTACTGAAAGTGCCCCCGCCCATAGTCGGAATCTGGCTTGACAACCCGAACCCCTTCAGCAACGGCTGCACTCTCATCTGGCCTACTGCCTTGCACGTTAGCCTGGGTATCTCCCCAGCTCCAGTGTGACGCCCCCGCACACTGCAGACCTGCCACAGCAGTCACGAGACTGCTGCACAAGATGGCAACCCGCCCCGCAAGCCTCAGTCACACACGCAGCAGCCTCTCTGTGACATGCCAGAAGTGCTCATCAGCAAGCAATGCCTGCCACCTCCGGGCACTGTCCCCCTCCCTCATCCATCACGTCAGGCCCCCTTCCCCCCCTCTCTCCCCCTCACCCCCCCCCTTTCTGACCAGTCACAACCCACAACCCTACACCTATGCACGTGCTCGCGACGCGCAGGCGGGGCGGCGGGCCTCCGTGCAGCCCAAGCAGATCTCGCTGGTGCTACCAGGATCTGGGTACAACGAGGAGCAGCTACGGGCGCTGTACGAGGCGGTGCAGGCCACGCAGCTGGACCTCTCGCTGCTGGAGGTGGCGTTTGAGATTGCGGCGGAGGAAGGGCGCCCCATGAGCCTGCAGGTACAGCAAAAGAGGCAGAAATGCAGGGCGGGTCACAGCACAGCAAGGACTCCAGGTGCAGCAAAAGTGGCAAGTAACGCAGGGCAGATCAGAGCACAGCACGGACAAGTTCCAACCTCTGCACCTATGACTCAACAGGAGCACCTGTCACTTGTCAGGCTTGGGACCAGGACAGGGATGAATACCCGCACCAGGCACGGCACGGAGAGCGGTACACAGGCAGTGCAGCTGTTGTTTTGGTGATTCGACGGGGCCACTGGCATGGCATGCGCACCAGTCTCCCGTTTTTCATAACTTCCATGGTGGTCCTTTGATCTGGGTCACCCTCCCCTGATCTGGGTCACTTGCTGCTGCAGGAGCTTTCGGAGCTGTTGTTTGAGGATGTCGGTTACAAGGCGCAGTACACCACGCACCGCATGCTGAGCGAGTGCCCCATCTACTTCAAGCAGGTGTGGTCGTGCGCCCGCCTCGAGTGTTTCCAAGACCGCCTTTTAATGCCATCTGATGTGATCTGGGTCACGCACTCACACTTGCCATGCTACATTCCACGGTGTCGGTGTTATGCATGCATATGGCACGCACGATGTAAAGTTGTAAACGCTAGACTGCACAAGATGCCTTATTTGCATGGCCGCACAGATGCACACATCTGTACCGTCATTGAAGCACGTTTGACGGACTTGTATGGATAACAAACCCATTAGTGTTGTTGCCCCGCTTCCTGTGCCCATCGTGCGTGCAGGCATCCAAGCTGCCGACCTCGCCAACATACGAGACCCGGCCCGCGGAGGCAGTGGCTGCCGCCAAGGCGCGTGAGGCTGAGGAGGAGCGACTCAGGGCAGAGCTTGCGGGCTGGCAGGCGGCAGTGAGGGCGGCGCGCCTGGCAGCGGCCGCACCACCGCCCCGGCCAGGCGCGCCTGCTGCGGCGGCGCCGGCAGGTGTATTGTCGGCGCAGCAATGGCTGGAGGGGCCGTATGCCCACCGCATCTCTGCCATTAAGGTGGGTGAATGCGCGCGTGCATCCTTCAGTACCTGGCGTGAACTGGCCAGGGATTTATATATACAGGGGTGGACGGCGATGATCAGTGTGAGCGCACTAGTGAGGTGTTCGCTGCCGTTCCTTGGCCGTTTGGCCATGCAACAACCAACAATCACTAACATACTTCTATTGCTGCATGCCACCCGTATGCGCACAGCAACTCGCACTCACAAGCCCCGAAACCAATGGAAGCACTGGTTCCAGAACCGCCTCATTATCATCCTCCGCCTCCGCCTCCGCCTCGTCGCCGACAGCAGCAGCAGCACCAGGCGGCATCAACCTCCCGGCGCCGCCCGACCCATACACCCTTCAGCTAGCGGTGGACTCCCTGCGCGCCGCCAGCACAGCCAGCGCGGGTAGCGCCAGCGCCAGCGCCAGCGCCAGCGTGGATGCGGAGGCGGCCGCCAGCTTGCTGATCGAGCTGGGCGTGTGGCGCCTCCATGAGCCGCTGAGCTTGCTGCGGCGCGGCTTCAACCTGCCCGGGTTCACCGACGCACTCAACGCACAAGCGCAGGTAGGCGAGGGCAGGTGCATGTAGGCGGGAGGGAGGTTTGGTGGGAGGTGTACCAGGCGGGAGGGACAGGAAATTGTGTGAGCGCGTGAGAGCTGACAACGCTCAGACGGAGTGGGGCCAGGACGCACTCATATCCTGAATTTCTCATACTCACCACCACAGGGCCACTCGTCCATCGCATCCGTCACACGTTACGGGTCAAGTCACTAAGACCTGAGCTGCCCGCCTGCTCTAACCGCAGGCGCTGCTGGCCTCGCCACCTCCTGACCCTGACGCCGCCACCCGCCTGGACCTCACGCACCTGGACGTCTTCACCATTGACGACGAGGGCACAACGGGTGAGCGCAGGCAATCGATCATACTGTGTCAATGACAGTATAATGATGGCGCAGCACCACCTACTAACATTCCCTTGTGATGCAGCGTGGGTTCATGTCGCCTTTGTAGGGGTGCGGGGGGGTGGGGTTTCTTGTCAGGCCCGCACGCCCAGCTACCCCGCTGCATGCTGCATGCTGCATGCTGCATGTGCGTGGCGTTGTCCCTTCACCTGAGCCGCTCCTCCTGGGCCTAGGGTGATTATCACGCATCACCTTCGCTTCACCTGCCTGCAGAGGTGGATGACGGGTTGTCTGTGGAGGTGCTCCCGGATGGACGCCAGAGGGTATGGGTGCATGTGGCTGACCCCACGCGCTGGCTGGTGGCACCTGGTGAGTCAAAACCTAGGCTCGCCTAGTCTTGTGAATGAGCAGGTGAGTAAGGGGGGTTAATAGGGGTGTCGGCGCGCATTGGCCAGGATGCGATGCTGACGTTGCTTGTTGCTTGCATGGTTCGGGCGTGTGAGGTGCGACAATGCAGCGAGAGCCATGCGGCATGCGTGCCTTTGTGATGTGTTGGTGGCTTGGCGTCCGTATGTGAACTGTGCAGGCCAGCTTCAATCTTGTTCATAACGTTCGATAATCCTGTACTCGGGAGGTTCTATCGGGCCTTGATGCAGAGCTTGATGACGCATCAATTACGCAAGTGCATACCAGTATGCTCCTGAAAATTCCCAATGATACTGGTACTGGTTATGACCTAAGGAGCCCATGGTCCTATCATCCGATCCTGCGTTGTGCACGCTCCAGGGGGCGCGCTCGACGTGGAGGCATGCGCACGCTCCCGCACGCTCTATTTCCCATTCGGCATGCGCCCGATGTTCCCAGAGGCCATGGCGGTGGGGCTCTTCAGCCTGCGCGAGGGCCAGGTGAGGGTGATGCATGCCTGCATGCATGATGCCTGCCTGCATGCATGGTGTGTATCTGCATGTGTGAGGTGCAGCTGCATCGTATGCCTGCTCGCATGCATTGTGACTTTTGCATGGAAGTCCTTTGAACGTACAGTAGTTCACGCCAAGGCACCCACACAAGCGCTTGCCGCCATGTATAGGCAATATAGCCCATCGCAGCAGCGCTTGTGCGATCAGCACGGGTGATGTCAGCCCAGGTGCACAATGGGTCAATGGCGCATCATCATCCGGCCGACACTAATGGGCACAGGATGCCACACAGCAGAGTTGTTCGCCAGCAAGGAACAACTCACGCATCGCGTAGTGTGTATGCTTGTGTATGCATCATGCATTATGTCGTGCATGTGGGTGTATGGTGAATTGTTGATGTGTGTGTTGGTGTGTGTGCGCAGGTGTGGTTGACTTACATCACTTGGCCTATCTGGCCATTCATGGATTGCATCAGTGCATATGAAGTTGTGTGGGGTGTGTGGTGGTGCGTGTGTGAGCGGGCGTGGTTGTGATTTGAGCCCAGGCATACATACATGCAATGATGAAATGTGCTGCAACGTCAGGGGGGGAGGTCGGGGCGTTCAGAGCGCGTAAGGAACCGGGGAGGGGGCGGTACCGCGAGCGCAGCGCGTGCAGGGTGGGGTGAGGGCAAGTAAACAGAACATGCTGCAAGTCGCATGCCGCGGCGTGACAAACGGGGCAAACACGGTCATGAAATGGGTGATGGGCAATCCTGCCGGTGTCAACAGGGAGGAGCGGGGAGCAGGAGCAGCGAACTTGTGCCAGCAAATGTTGTTTGCGGTCTGAGTGGATATGCGCGAT
>BDDA01000482.1:52418-89708 GCA_001662385.1 Chlamydomonas asymmetrica | reverse complement strand
GGGGAAGCGCGGCTAGCACATCAAGGTGGACCGTGATGGGGGCATGATCGGAAAAATCAGGTTGGCCTATAACACACTCAAAGGGAAGAACCTGCATGCACCGGATGCAAGGGAAGAGAGCAGTAGAGACAAGGCAGTAATCCAGGGTCGCGGGGCGGTGTTGCTGCCCCCCAACTCCCTGGCGTGTAACCGCACCGTGGGTGTCACCATGCACCCTCCCGTTCACTATCACTAACCCATTAGGGATGCACATCTGGTGGATCAAGTGCTTGTGCTTGTGATTGTCAATAACACTGTGCTGTGTCGTCACCCGTCAACTGTGTGCTCAACAGGCGCACGAATTGCAGTCATCGCAGTGGCATGCTTCACAATGTGCGCCTTAAATGTGGAGGCAAGCAAATAATCGCATTGCCAGCAGCCCAGCACATGTTTTTACTGTCATGTTTTTAACTGTCTGTTCTAACGCGTTGCGCGTGCTGACGACTGTGCTGATGACCCCACAGGCCACTGCCTGTTGGGAGCGACCAAGGCGTGCCCCAATCCCGCCAACGAGACAGACGCAGAGTTTTTGGCATGCCAGGCAGCCCCAGCCAGCTGCGATCCTGCCACCGGCAAATGCACGGTGCCGCAGCAGTTGCCGGACGGCAGCTCCTGCTCGTTCACAAACAGCAGGACTCTCAAGTTCTGCACGGGCACGTGCAGCGCCACCTTCCGCAAGTGCATGCCTTTCTTCGGAGGTTGCGTTTAGGGAGGGGAGGGAATAGGATGAACAATGAACGCATGTGGACAGTGCGCTCGAGGCAGTATGGTTTACAGACTGGGGATGCGGGCGCAGCGGGCAGCTTTGTGATGCATCACACAAAGTTGCGTGATCTCTGTGTCCCACTTTACCTGGTGCTGTATTGCCACGGTGGGGGATGGACACACCAGTGTCTCACTGCAGACAAGTGCAGTAATGTGTTGCTACTGTTTCGCAGGCATGGAGCAAAAGTGAGCAAATGCATGCATGTTGATCCCCCACAGTCCATCCCACAATCCTTTCTGCCACCACAGCCGTGCAGCACCAGCAAAGCGTGGCGGTGGTGCACAGCATGAACTCACGGTTCTGTACAAGTATGGCGCCGCCGAGCATACACCCCAAACAATGCACAGCAATCGAGTTGGACAGGCGGCCAGTACGGTCAGCAGTACGGTATGCAGTACTATATCCCAAACCGTGCACAGCACTGTGCCGCCTGTGAGCGAGTTGGACACCAGGAAGGGCAGTCCTTGCAGAGCAGCTCAACCGAGCCAAGGGCCAGCCCGGTGGTGTCGTGCACCTTCGCACGTGCGCGTTGTTGGCGGCTTTGCGGGGGCCGCAGTGAGGACTGATATGGTAAGTGGCAACGCTTGCACGCATATGCGTCAAGCTGCGCCAGGCAAACAAGAGGGACGCGAGATTCAAAGCATAGGATTGGAACGCCAGCAATCGTTTGCGGTGCATGCCATTCAGAAAAAGCAATCTTAGCAAAGATGCACGCAAGCAATGACAATGCAGCCGGCATTCCCGCCAGGAAGAGTGCAGACTGTGTACATGAGTAGCATCTATGGCGGTTATGCTATTTACACAAATCCAGTTGGGGACTGATTCAACTGTCAACACTGGTACAACAGTAGTAACAGCAGTTTACAGGGATGAAACTGTTGCAGGGGTTGCTTTGCCATTCACGCTCCCCCGTCAGCATGAGGCATGGGCGGTGCAACTCGTACAATACCTGCAGTACATACAAACGGCAAATGTTGCCTGCACCCAAATCCGTTGGTCCCATCAGCGTACAGACAGTCCGGGCGTGCGGGGCTGTCAATTGAAAGCCATGAAACCATGCAACCATGTGGAATCAACCCAATAAACTGTGGAGACGATGCTGGCGATGCTGTCTGCCCCGCCATGCATCCAGTATGGTATGTTACTATGTTGTTTTACATCGGGAGCGTGTCGGCCAAACGGCCCATGCTCCCCCTAGATGGGGGCCAGAAGACAAGAGACCAGCTCAACAGCCTAGCAACCTTTTGCCTCATACGCCGTACAGCGCCCTCGATTGAACGCTGTTGTGACGCCAGCGGGAGGCGGTTGCGTTGGTTCACCGCCCTGGGCGCACCTACCGCTAGCTGCTGCTACATGCGGCCTTGTGGCCCGCCTTCCAGTGCGCCTTCTGGCAAGCGGGGCTGCAGTAACTCACGCGCTGGCAGCCGGCGCAGCGGCGCAGCCGGATGCCGAACGGGCCACTGCACCACACTGCACGCACGCGCGGGCGCCGGCTATAGCTGACGCAGCACCTGCGGCACCTGCAATGGCAGCATTCGCAACCCTGCTGCTGCCTGCTGCGCTCGCGTCTGCGGCAGTGCTGGTGCTTCCAGCACCAGCTGCCAGGCTGGTGCTGGCAAGCGATGCTGCTGCATGGTTTAGGCACGGCATGCTGCACGCTGCCGCACATGTGTCGGCAGTAGCACCAGCAGTGGCGCTCCCGCCATCGCCAGCAGCAGCAGCACAGGACGCGGGTGTGGGCTGATGGGCGGCCGTCGTGCCAGCACCGCTGCTGCCGCCTGCCATCATTTCAGCCTCTGACGGCTGATCAGCAGGCAGGTGTGGGGGATGCCGTTGCTGCTGCGCCTGTGGCGCCTGCCGTGGCGGCGACACCAGGGATGGTGCGGGCAGCAGCAGGCTTGGTGACGGCGGCGGAGGCTCAGCGGGGTTGAGTGGGGCTGTACCTGTTGCTTGCAGCATCGCCTGCATGCAAGCATTCAGAACCCGGTGGCGTTCATTGGCGTTGATCCGCTTTGATTGGGGATGCATGTGACCAAGCAACAACAGGTCAACATTCAGTCAACTGAGAAAATGGACGCAACACAACATTATACTTGAGCACCTCCAAATCATCAGCACTGCATGTTGCATACACCCTCCACTTCAACACATGGAATTCTGTCCTAGTAGCATTATGTAGCGTGTGCGGTATATGGGCTGCGGGCCAGTGACTGACCTCAACAGAGCGTTGCACCTCCTCAACCAGCGTTGTCTCATCATGCGAGTACAGATCATCAGCGGTCTCAACCAACACTTCGTACAGCGACCGCTGCTGCTGTGGCGGCGGCGGCGGCTGCTGCTGCTGCCTCCGCAGGCTCCCATCACTGCCGCTTGCGCCGTTGACGGTCACCGTGCTGCTGGCCCGCTGTCGCAGCAGCTTGATGTGGTCGGCGGCGATCGCAGTAGGTAACGCAGGGAACGCGCTGTGCAAGTGCAGAAGGATGCTGCGTGCTGTTGAAGCACAGTCCACTGAAGAGCTGCGGGCCAGCAGCGCCGCCAGAACCGACAACAGCCCGTGTCGCAGCATCAGGCGTATGCTGGCCGCCGTCCGCAGTGCAAACTTGGGTGCAGGTGCAAGCCCCTGTGTGTTTGTACTAAGCATGCACAGAAACATATCGAGCCCGGATTTGTGGATGGTTGCTAGCTCGGCGTTGTGCACGGGTGGCGGTGCGAGGCACCTTGGCAGCCGCTGAAAGACTTGCTGGCGAAGCATGTCCAACTCCGCTGTCAGCGGCGCAGAGCCGGTGCGGACCAGGAAGAGGCTTGAGAGCACCAGCAGCTTATAGTGAAGTTTTCCATAAACTATCAAGTCGTCCAGTCTGTCGTCGTCATAGGCCTCTGACCCTCCCTGCGCCCGCACCGCTGCTTCTGCAGCGTCCGCCTTAGCCACCAATCGCTGCGTGGACTCACGCACCACGTTCAACGCTTCTTTCGCATCCAAGGGCTCCAGGAACGGCCGCATTGTTTGTGCCATCCAGGCCTCACTGTCACTGTTTCGGCTGTCCAGCGCAATTCGCATTCCTGACCCTGCAAGCGCCAGCAGCAGCTCCAAAACCGTGCCCTCGTCGCAGAGGTCTTCTTGTTCAAGCTCTTCGCCACACGCTGACATGAGTCTCAGCCTGTACAAAGCCCCCACAGCTGCTTTGTCAACCCCGAGGTCCAGCAAGCAGCACAGAAAGCCGCGGGCGTTTGAGGCTGCCAGCGTTGGGTGGGTGTCTGCCGACATTGAGCTCTGCATGGAGTCCATGTACTCTTCTTCCAAAGAGGTTAAGTGAACTTGGGCGCGATCAAAAAGGACCCACAACAATACTGAGTCGTCCATCTTCAACACCTGCGTTATGCCACACGGATGAAAGAAACAGCCAGCAAGGCAGGGCGAGCACTTGGCGGATGCACACTGCACAATGGCCAAGCCAGTTCACAGAGTGCATGTACTTGGTGTGGCTGTAGGCAAGCAACAGGAGGTTGGACAGACATGGTTTTGCACCAGGCTGTGCGTGTTACAGCATTTGTTAAGGCAGTTCACTAACCGTTGTCATGAGCTCGCGCGTGACGTCCAGTGGAATAGGCACAGAGCCATGAAAATCTCAGCGTGCTTCCAGCAGCATGGTCAGCAGCAGCCTGACTTTTCCGCAGGTGGGCCTCCGCTGCACTGCATCATCGCTGCTGGTGTTGCCCCACTCGTGTGCGTATCGCACAAGGCGCTGAAACATTGTGTCCTCAGGGCCCGAACTGTCCAGGTGCTCTCTGAACAGGGACAGGTGCGTCGAGCTTAGGATCCGCAGGTCGCTAAGTAACTCTATTGCGGCGTCCTGCGGAGTGGCCAAGCACTGACCGCACTGGCACCGCAGCACTGCCTCGGCGGGCCAGTCACGCTCAAGGATTGCTTCTGCTAGCACAGCCACCAGCCTGGGAGCTGCAGCTGAGAGGGCATGCAAGCTGGCGGTGTTGTCTGCAGCCGAGGAGGGGATACAGCTGGTGCAGCTTGGACGGCATCGGCGTGGCTTCTTCGATACGTTCAGGCGCATCAAGGCCCGGCTGAGCTGTTTCAAGCCATCTACCCTGCACTGCCATGGCTGGTGGGGGTGGAGGTTGCATAAGATGCGCTCCAGCGCGTCAGCAGACAGATCCGCGCTCATCTGCCGAACGTGCCAAGGGTCACACTACTATCTTCAGTTCAGTTATGGGCTGCTCGCTAAAGTGAAGGTGAAGACATAAAGCAAGGATAAGCGCCACCATGCATGAGCGAGGCTGTATACACGAGTTGGGATGGCACTGGTCCTGTCACATCCAGTTACATCAGTGGCCCAGCCTTGAAGTGACTGCCGTCATGCTGAACAAATGATTGTTTTTCTTTGTTGGTGTGGAAGCCTGCATGTGGGCGCCCCCTGCTCCATCCGCCACAGCTGCGCTAAACCACACCGGGACAAGCATCGGGACAAGCCCCGGGATGGACGGTCCTAAGGGCACTGTTCTGGAAACGCGCGGGCTCCCGTGGCGCAGGGCTGGGGTGCCACGCACCACAGAAAATCCATCCCCATCTCAGTCGCAGCGACGACGGAGGAAACACCCCTGGTAGGGTTCGAACCCATGGCCCGCCGCCCAAGAGCGCGACATCCTTCCAGGGGGAGGTCAATCGGGAGTGAATCGAGGCATCACAGGTACGCAGTTTGCGGGGTAGCTTGACGCATGAAGGTCATCAAGCGGTAATGCAGCCGCACCCTGGAGTGGGGATGCTGGCAGCGCTGCATGTGAGGCACAGATGCATGCTACCGGTACTAAGGCATTCAGGGTCCACCAGGGGAGCACCTCTGCTGCTGAAGTAGCCCAACACAGCTACGCAGCGGGTCTTGTGGTGCGCCACTGGGTGTGTCCATCACGCTGGTGACAGCATACACATGCTGGATGCAAGGCATTAGTTGGATCCAAATGCCCGCATTTCAAAGCAATGAGTGTGTCTCATGAACCGTAGCCTATAGGCAGAATGTCGCACCTGGCATCGATTAGGAGTGTTGTTGGCAGAACGGCCGTGTTCCACCCAGTTGGGGACCAGCCAGAGGCCAAAGCTGCATGCCAAATGGCATGCACCATGCGCCCGCATGCATGCTGCAGGCATCATCATCACTGGCAGGCAGGTGGATGACTGCGGAGCTTCCAGCTAGCACTCCATACGCACCACACCACAGCTCGTAACGTTCCCCTGGCAGCGTATTCATCCTCGGCAGCTTGCACAGCACTGCATTGTGTCGGCAGCGTGCGCGTGCTACAGGCCTACAGCTCTGTTGCTGGTAGCGCGGCTGGGAAGCACACCGCGCCCGCTGAGGCCAAAACCCTCCACAGCTGAACCTCACACCCTAGATCGCTGGAAGGAAGGTTTACACCACCGGGCAGGCAAGAGCAAGAGAGAATGCAACATCCAAGCAGGCAAGCGGCATTCAGACGGAGGATTGCATGTGGCCAACACGGGCCAAGTGGCTGCCAATCCAAGGCTGGGTCATTCGGCAGACAGCACGCCACAAGAATGGTTAGTGTATGGCGGGCAGCAGGCGGCGGTACCGGCACAGGAGGCGGTACCGGCACAGGAGGCGGTAGGTGGAAGTGCTGCTGGCCCCTGCTGACATGCCGCATGAATGCACCTGCCTGCTTCCTCAGCATCAAGGCGTCCGGGCCGCTGCAGTTGGTAGCAAAGCGATGCAGCTGGCCCGCCAGGATGTGAGCTAGCTGTGTGGCTGGTGTCGGCGCTAGTCGTAGCCAGGACAAAAAGTGCATGATGTCGAGGTCAGCATCTCAGCGAAGTGTTGTCGTGCAGCTCGTCGTACAGCCGCACGCACGCCGAAAGGCGCAAGATCCACCGTGCTGAGGATGCACCGCGCCATGCATGGCAAACACCCAAGCAAGCGCAATGAGCGCACCCATCTGCATCTGCATGCACTCAACTGAGCCTGCATGGGGCGCAGCGCCCCCCGCTTGCACTAGGTGCAGTGCAACTGCCATCCGTGTCCGTCCAGTCTGCTGGCGTGCGGGCCCCGGCTCTGGGTGGCTGCATCAGCCCAGAGTGGCGATGTCACCGCAGCAGCAGCAGCGAAGTAGCCGCCACCCTCGCTGCCTCGGCAAAGGGGATAGCTGCACGTGTGGCGGCGGCCACAGACATTTCTCACTGCCGTATGCTGGTGCTGCAGGTGCACCGCCGTCGACGGCAGTATGGGGATCCTAGCCACCACTGGCACACGCGCTGCTGCCGCGGAGACGCTGCTCCTGCGCCCAGCACTTCCACCGCCTCGGCCGACGATTCCGCTGCCCTGCACCTGCAACCCCACCCCCGCTGCTGCTGCTGCCTCGCCATGTCCCGCTGCCGACAGACCCGCTAGACCCGCACGTGCCAGCGGCGCACCGGCCCTGCCTGGCATTGCATGCCCCCTGTTGTTGTAGCAAGCTTTGCATGGCGCTGTGGTATACTCGCTGCGGCGTGCACGCATCGCAATCGTGGCTGCACGCGGCATGCAGGACATACCTGTAAGTTGGAGCGCAGGGGAGGAGGGCATATGACGCTCCAAGCTATTGTACGCGCGGTGCGCGACAAGACATAAACGACCACATATGATGGTACCTACCCACATGGCGCACACCCGTATGGTACAGCCCAGTGTTCTTCGATACGGTCCATGCCGTACGACATGGTCTGGAAGTCAAAATCCTGACCTGTGTTGTTACACGGATCTACGACACTGGTGGCTTCAGAGGGCTATGGCCATGCATTCTGCACGGTTTTAGCCACAGCGGATATTGCTTGCACAGCCTTGGGACCTCACTGCCAATCGTGCATCAGTGCATCACGCCACTATGCATTCCGTTAAGTAGTAAGAGGCAACACAGCCACCGGAGCAGCATGCGAATTGTGATAATGCTTTGAAACATACGGTATGCAATGGTTCAGGTGCTTAACATTCAGTCCTTAACAAGCATGCTTAACAAGGCCTCACCCAATACTCCTCCTTCCCCCACCCCCCCCTCAACCGCAGAGCCGACCGCCCCATCCTTGCGGTCGTCAGCGCTCTTTTGCACTTGGCCTCATCCCCATGAGTGTTGTCACGCGCACTGCATCCACCCCGCCACCTCAAGATCATCCTATGCGTGAGCTGGAAGGGCCCACCCGCAACGGGCAACAAACCAACGGTGGGGGGTCACCAAATGAGCTGTAGCCAATTAAACAATCAAACTAACGTTTGCCTCCAGGTGATTATATGCACTTCAACCCACCCGAATTCTGCGCTCGCCGCCGCCCTGCAGTGCCAGCCCGCAGCACCGCCCCAGGTGCCATCCCCAGGCCGTAAATCGATTGGTGGTGCAGGGCAGCCAGCCTTGTGCAGGCGCGCATGGCGTCTGGCCATGCGCTCATGCACTGGCCTCATGCTAAGCCTGCACCTATTGAAAGCCGCTAAGCCATGCAACAACGTGGCATCAATCAAATCAAGTGTGGAGGCACCACGATCGGCAGCTGCCTGCCATTATCCATCCCAGGTTGTTTGCGTACGCAGCACAATACCCTCGGTTGTTCGTGTGTCCCGCTAGGTGTGGTGGTGGGGGTGCGGGCTGTGTGCAGCGCCTACCGCTAGCTGCTACTGCATGCGGCCTTGTGGCCCCCCTTCCAGTGCGCCTTCTGACAAGCAGGGCTGCAGTAGCGCACGCGCTCGCAGCCGGCGCACAGGCGTAGGATGATGCTGGGACAGGCCACTGCCCCGCACTGCACACAGACGCGGGCACCAGGTGCAACTGAGCCAGCACCAGCAGCACGAGGACCAGCAGCATTGGCACCCCTGCTGCTGCCCGCTGAGCTGGCATCTGCAGCAGTGCTGGCGCTGTCATGCGATGCTGCTGATTGGTCTGGGCATGGCATGCTGCGCGCTGTTGCACAGGCGTCTGCAGCAGCACCAGCAGTGGCGCTCCCGCCATCAGCAGCAGCACCAGCACTGCTGCCAGCAGCAGCAGCACAGGATGCGGGTGCAGGCTGGTGGGTGGCCGTCGTGCCAGCGCTGCTGCCGGCGCCGGTCGTCAATACAGCAGTTGCTGGGTGATCCGCAGCCAGTTGTGGGGGATGCTGTTGCTGCTGTGTCTGTGGCGGCTGCTGTGGCGGCGACACCGGGGATGGTGCGGGCAGCGGCAGGCTTGGTGACGGCGGCGGAGGCTCAGCAGGGTTGGGTGGGGCTGCACCTGTTGCTTGCAGCATCGCCTGCATGCATGTAAGCAAACACAACTCACTGGCGTTCATTGGGTAATCGACTCTGGGGGTGCATTTAAGCAAGCAAGAACAGGTCAGTAAATGGAGAAAATGAACTCAACGTAACATTTGAGTACCGCTCAAACCATCAGCACTGCATGTTGCAATACCCCCCCCACCACCACCACCACTAGAAGTCCATGCCTGTATGGGTTTCACTAGTAGCCTGTATGGGGTTCACTAGTAGCCTGTATGGGGTTCATTATTAGCAGCAGTAGCGTTAGCGCAACGCACGCATTTGGGCAGCGGGCCAGCGACTAACCTCAACAGAGCGCTGCGCCTCCTCCACCAGCGCAGTCTCGTCAGACGAGTGTTGCTGAGTGCTGTCAACCAGCACTTCATACAGCGACTGCTGCTGGTGCTGGTGCTGGTGCTGGTGCTGCAGACTCTCATCAGCGCCGCTTGCGTTGCGTACGGCCTCCGCACTGCTGGCCCGCTGGCGCAGCAGCTTGATGTGGTCGGCAGCGATTGCAGCAGGTAACGCAGGGAAGGCGCTGTGCAATTGCAGAAGGATGTCGCGTGCTGCAGAAGCGTAGCCGGCTACAGAGCTGCGGGCCAGCATGGCCAGGACCGACAACAGCCCGTGTCGCAGCATCAATCGTATGTTCGCTGCCGCCCGCACTGCAAACTTGGGTGCAGGCGCAAGCCCCTGTGTGTTTGTACTGAGCATGGTCAGGAATAACCTGAGTCCGGCGCTGTGGATGGTTTTTAACACGTCAGCATGCATAAGGGGCGGCGCGAGGCACCTTGGCAGCCGCTCGAACACTTGCTGGCGAAGCGCGTCCAACTCCGCTGACGGGGCAGCGCCGGTGCGGACCACAAACAGGCTTGAGAGAAGCAGCAGCTGATTGCGTGCCACTCCAGCAATCATCAGTTGGTCCAGTTTGTTGTTGTGAGAGGCGTCTGCCCACCAGTGTCCCTGTACCTCTGCTTCCTCAGCATCTATCTCAGACAACAACTGCTGCGCCGCAGCATGCAACACACCCAAAGCGTCTTCCGCATCCAAGCGCTCCAGGAACGGCCGCATTTCGTGTGCCATCCAGGCCTCATGCATGTCACTGTTTCGCCTGTCCTGCGCAATCTGCATTCCTAGCCCTGCGAGCGCCAGCAGCAGCTCCAGAACAGTGCGCTCCTTGCAATTGTCAAGTCCTTCAAACTGCATGCCATGCGCTGACCGGAATTTCAGACTGTGAACTGCCTTCACAGCTGCTGTGCCAACCTGGATATCCAGCAAGCAGCATAGAAAGTTGCGCGCGTTTGAGGCCGCTGCCGTATATGTGTCTGACCGCATGGAGTCCACATACTGTTCCTCCAAAGAGATTACGTAGGCCCTGGTATGGTCAAAAAGGCTCCAAAACATCACAAAGTCGTCCAGCTTCAACGCCTGCACTATGCAGCACGGATTTACAGATGCAAGGCCCATGCCAGGGCCCATGCCAGTCAGCAGGTTGATTTCAGGTTGACAGGGTGCAGCGTAGCACGGATGGCCAAGCTAGCAATACGGTGTGTGTGCTCGGTGAGGCTGCAGGCAGGCAACATGAGGTTGTGCCCCCTTGCCACACACAAGGTCTTGCACTAGTTGTAATTTGCATACGTTCACGTGGTACATACAGTTCCAGGCAGTTCACTAACCGTCGTCATGAGCTCGCGTGTGACGTCCAGTGGAGGCTCAGACTCGTGAAAATCTAAACGTGCTTCCAGCATCATGATCAACAGCTGTCTTATACTGGTGAAGGTTGAGCTCTGCAGTTCTGTACCGCTTGCGTCGATGTCGACCCACTCGTGTGCATATCGCACGAGGCGCTGAAACAGCGTGTCCTCAGGGCCCAAAATGTCCAGGTGCTCTCTGAACAAGGGCGCATACATGACGGTCGGGCGTTGTGAACTTATGCACCGCAGGTCGCGCATAATGGTTATTGCGGCTTCCTGTGGGGTGACCGGGCACTGACCGCACTCGCAGCGCAGCACTGCTTCGGCGGGCCAATCACGATCGAGGACTGCTTCTGCCAGGAGAGCCACCGGCTTGGGAGCTGCAGCTGAGAGGTCCTCCACGCTGATGATGGTGCTGCCTGCAGCGGTTGAGGAGGGGAGAAAGCCGGGGCAGCTCGGACAGCAACGGCGTTGGTAGGAGGATGCATTTAGGCGAAGGGAGATTTGGCTTAGCTGTCTCAAGCCATCCACCCTGCGCTGCCATGGCTGGTGGTGGTGGAGGTTGCGCAAGACGCGCTCCAGCGCATTAGCAGACGGAAACGTATTCATTCCATGCAGAACGTGGCAGGGGCCACACTATCGTCTGGCTCTGGTATGGGCTTCTCGCTAGAGCGAAACCATCAAGCAAAGGTAAGTGCGAACATGCACGAGGCCAAACATGCAGTAGGATACGATGGCACTGCCAAGTCCTGATGTGACAGCAGGGCCAAAAGATGAATGGTGAAAAATGAATGGATCAGGATTGGATTGGGTGTGCAGCTCGAGGCATCGCTGCACGCACGCACGCAGTTTGTGTCAGAAAGCGCGCCCAAGGGGCATTCTGTGTGATTCCCGTGGGGCCATGCAGTGTGCCTGCATGGCCCTGCCGTGAAGGTCATCCGATGACAATGGAGCCAACTCTGGGATGTCGGCAGTGCTGCATGTATGTGGGGCACAGAAGCATGCTTGCAGGTCATGTGGGCCACTAACCAGGGTCAGAGTAAGGCACAACGCAAGGTGCAGGGTGCATGTGGCGGGAGTACAGCGATGCACGCCGCCCCTGCTGTAGCCAGCCCGTGCCTCCCACCAGCAACACAACACAGGCATGCAGCGTGTCCTGTAGCGCGGGCGTTGCCATCGCCCTGCTGGTGACAGCTAGCGTGCGCCAGGGCGCTTGCGTTCACACATCCGGGTAGCTGCCGGCAAGCAGTCCAACAGCAACCCACCTTCAGGTTCAATGGGCATTGTTTCCTTCCCCGCCTCTTGCCCGAATAGGAATGCTGGCATGCACCAGGCCACGAGTTTGGGTGGGGGCTGCTTCAGGTCAACAGGTTTGCACATGTGCAGCTGGCCAACACCCAGCCTCCGGCCTAGCGTGTGGGAAGCACTGGGAACTGATGGCGGGGCTTGTGCAGGTGCCGGTGAGCCAAGCAGTACCAGAGGCAAACGAGCTCAGCTTATGCTTGAAGGCACTGGATTCAAACGTCCGCAATTCAGAGCAACAACAGCTGTGTGTCTGATACGCTGCAGCCCGTAGGCAAGGGGTCCCAACATACACATGAGGTTCATTCGCAGCTTCTAGTCGAAGTTCCAATGTGCCAGCGCCTTTGCTGGAAGATGTAGGCGTCATGCCGCGCCCGCCAGTGCGCGCGCTGCGTAAAACTGCCTGTGGTGCTGAGTCAGCGCCGACAGCTCCGAGACCACCACCTGCATGGCCCTGCCAGCCAGGTTGGCCTGCATGCAGCCATGGCAGCACATGCGGTGGCATTCATCAGCGCGTGCGACTAGCGGTGCAGGTGCATAAGGCAGGGCCGGGTACCACACATGCTTGATTGGCAGCAGCACGGATTCAGCACGGCTGACATGTTGGGCGTGACCTTGGCGTGAGGGCCCATGCGACCCATATATCAGCACTGCAGGACATGTGGCATGCATTGTTGGGTGCAACAGGACAGCAAGACATCCCATACGGTATGCCCACATACCTACAAATGCGACTGCAATCACTGACGCCCCCCCGGAGGGGTGACCGGTGAGGTCCAGGGGGGCAGGGCTGTACACAGGCTCTCCATGGCACACTTGGGCGGCTCCCAGGGTCCGTGGGGACCAGCCCATTTGTGCATGAAGCATGCAGGCCGCCAGGCAAGGTCAGGCAATGCAAGGCCACCTGCTACACCAGCTTTCATGAATCGATGGTTTGCTTGCCTTGCGGAGGGCGTCAGGGCCCATATCAAGGCACACCCGCTGCCAAGCAGCTGGCCCTGGCGTTTAAAATCCAACAGTGCATCAAGTCTCATTCCGCTCAGCTCATCACAGCGACGAGCGCAACCCAAGGTGGGCACACAGGGCATGAGGTGCTGCTGGTGCTGCACGCAGGGCTGTGTAGCGCCAAGCTAACAAGCCTGGCGCGTCGAACTGGTCACTTCCCGTTCACACGGAACTCTCTTAACTCACCACGCATGACTAGCGGTACACATGGACAGCGTGTGCATTAAAATTCAAATCATGCGGTGACAGCCACGCATTGCTGCTGCTGCCTGCTGGGTGGTGGCGGGCAATGCCATGCGGCATGCCCAGCAGGGAAATTCAGCTTGCTTGCTTGGCAGTGTGCCACCTTCCCATTCTTTTCCCAGTCGGGAAATACAACGCGGGCTTGGGCGTATTGGGCGCATGCATTTCGTGTGAAAGCATCATGCGATGGCCACAAAGCAGGCTGTGGCGTAATTTCTGCAGCGTGCACACATCCTGGCCTTCATCATACATATGTAAAGCAGTACACACACGCATAAGTGTGGAGTATGGGGTAGGTGTGCGATGCTCCAAACTTTGTACACGGTGTGTGGCGTGTGCGCGACAGGACAGGCAAGCCCATATGGTACAATGTCACGAGCGCATGCGTCAGTCACATTGTACATCAGGGGTGGCAGCAAGCAGACCCAAAACGCATGGCGGGTGAACACATCTTGAGGCTGCCGCTTTACCAACAATGTGGGTAGCTTGGGAAATGGGTCGGTGTGTGCTGCAGCGGTCGTAAGCGCAGCAGCGAATGCCATGTAGTGAGCGTGTGGGCCAATAGCCGCGTGCTGAGGCGCACGACGTGCATTGCATCAAGTCATCACCAGTCATGCATGGCAGAGTATTTCAGACCGCAGCGGCTGTACTGCGAGCCCTTCGTCTGACCTGCAACAGACCCCCCTGTGCTTCCAACTCAGCTCCGCTCAATCGCTCTGCCTGAGCAGGGATTTATGCCCCACGCAACTTCTATGCTCAAAAACAAAGCTGCTGGTATAGGGCACGCCTCAAACGGTGCACTGCAGCACGATGTCCGCTGCGGCCTTGAAGGGCGAGGGCGCCCGCTCACGTTACTTTTGGCGGGCCGTAAGAATGCTGCCAGGGCACAGCGCATCCGATTCGCGGTTCCCAGGGTGTACCCAGGATGAACTAGCACAGCCTCTCAAACCCATCGGTCCTATCAGCGTACTGCCTTTTCCGGTGTATAGGGCTGCCTGCCCAGGGTACCTCCTGGGCCACGTGCTCCTACCCGCGCCACAATCTCGCCACCCACACGCAAGGCCATCTTCCGTGGAAACGCTCTGGACACGTGAGCTTAAACACACAGTCAAGGGAGTAGTTGAACCTGATAAGACAAGTCCTCCTCCTCGTCTGTGAGCGCAGCATACAACTATGCATGTTCGTGTGCAGGGTCGCGTCGGGGGCGCTTTGTCAGAGCCAGCAAACCTTGCAAACTTCTTCTTCGACCCAAATAAACCTCTTGTGAACGTCGCCGGTTCATGCAGGCGAGGCGGCTGGGGCGTCTCAAAAGCAAGACGGCTTGCATTTGCAGTATCATCGTCAGCTTGTGGGTTGCCGGCACCAACAGTAAGCCAGCAGGACTGTTCCTGATTTTCACCTGCTTGTTCCAAGCACGTGGAATCGGGTACACGCAGTGCTACAAATTGCTGATGGTTTCCGACTCCGGCAGGCAGGACTGCCTTACGTGGAACAGGGGTTCATGCCAGGGTTCGTGCACCATCCAGGAAAACCGTGGCCACACACCGTTACTCAGCCTGCCCTGTATAGCCTGGGGAGATCCGCCTGTCCTGATTGGTCTCGTTTTGTCTTTTCAGTTGAGAACGAGACCGCCACGCTGGAGCCAGACGCGCGCCAGTGTGCGACCGCTGTTTGTGCTGGTGGGTGCCTACCTGGTGCTCATGTGCACAAATTGTCTTGTGCACAAACAACATGTGTGCTGCATGTGTGCTGCGCGTTCTTTGGACCTCATTTAATGCCTGCCTGCTGGTGTTGCCCTTGCCATGCTGTGCCATGTATGTCGCCGGATGCCACCCTCAGCCAAGGCAGCAAGAGCCCATTTACAGATACATTTGTCCTGAATTGGTTTTGGTCCGGTTGCTTGCTTGTGTCTGGCTTGCAGGTCGCTAGACGATGCCAACGACATGTGCTGCAGGGACGACAGCTGCTGAAAGGAGGAGCTCATCAGGTTAGGTGGTGGTATGCAGCCGTGTGGTTGCACTGAGTGCATGTTCCAGCAAACATGTGCTGTGAGACGACGCAAATGGTAGCGCGGTGCCACCCTGGTCGAACGCGCGAGATAGACAACATTTCCAATTTCAATGTGGCCATGACCCTGAAATCTAGGATTCAACACAAGGATTGCATGCTTCAAAGAAGGGGTGGGACTGCGGCGGGGATTCGGGTCTGGAAAAGACACATAGGTTCAGCTACATCACCGAAACGCTAGGAATGCTGTACGGGCCGTTGTCAAAGTTGTGCACCACACCACAAGCCTGCCCCGCCCCATATGTAGCGTGTGTGTGGTGCGTGCAGGCCCAGGGCGGCAGGTGGGTCGTGGCGGGGAGCTTGAACCCGCAAGCCCTCATGAAGTGGAGGCCAGCTGTGGAGGCGATAGAGAGCTGCCACACGCTAGCAGTCCGGCACTGTCGGCAACACCAGCCTGGCCTGAGGCGGCTTCCGCATCATCCCGTGGACAGCAGCAGGCGCAGCAGCAGGCGCAGCAAGGCACTGCCTGCACCGCTGCGACGCGCTGGCAGCAGGCTTGGGGCGTGCTGCAGGCCGTCCCCGGCATCATACTGGACATAATCACGGCCGCGCTGGCTTTGTTGAGCCTTGTGCTGGCCGTGATCGGCGCTTTGGTGACTGCGGTTGGCGCCGCGTTTTCCGCCAGCGGCCCCGTGCTTGCTGAACCGGGCGCGCTGGTGTCCCTCGTGGGCAGCTTCCTGCTTGCCGCCGCCGCTCGGCTGGTGACCGCAGTCGACGACAAGCAGCATCGGAACGACGACGGCGATGGCGTCCGGCGTGACACGGGCGGCGATGATCATAGTGGACAGCGTGACAAGGAGGACGAGGTGCCTCGCCGCAAGGTGGTGGCACGCCGCACCCGCCGTGGCGCTGGCAGCAACGACGACGATAAGGCGAGTAACGCTTGCATGTCATCGCTACGCTTGCTTGGAGGCGTGTGGTCACGGACAATTGCAACGCACAGTGTGCACCGAGCAGTAAATGCTGCAGGCCATGACAGCATAGATGCTGCCAAACGAGCTGGATGCTGCTTGGATGCAAACATGCGCCCTAGCTGATGAGCGTTGCCCAAGTGTGGGAACCTCAAGTAGACCCGAGCCTGCGAGTTTTGGCTCGTCGAGTGGCCTGGTGTTGAACCGTTTTAGGACGGCTGCCTGATTGAACGCAAGGGCGGGGACATGCTGTCATCAGGGGAATGGCAGCGCCCGCAGCATGCTACGCAGCACCATACGCTTTGCATGCCTGTCTTTGGGTTGCTGGTATGGAGCACGGGCTACTGCAGCAGATGCGCGCACTGCTCCCCCCCCCAAACCTCCTTACCCCCACCGCCCACCTCCTACCCGCACCCACCGTCCCTTGTGTCTTGCATTGCCCCAGTGAGTGCGAGATGCCCTGCACGCATTTGCCCTAGCGGCACGCATTTGCCCTAGCGGCACGCATTTGCCCTAGCGGCACGCATTTGCGTCCCTCCCATGCAAAGCGCTGCCAGCATCCCCAGGAGCGGCTCCTTGACAAACTGTTGCGGCTATCAGGATGGTGTGGCCCTTGTTTCATATCGGCACGCCCCGCAGGTGGCGAGCACGCCTTTGTCTGCTAGTGCGCTGGAGCCCGTCCTGTGCAGCCTGCACCACCACCAGCCATGGCAGTGCAGGGTAGATGGCTTGAAGCAGCTCAGCCGGGCCTTCCTACGCCTAAACGTCTCGAAGCAGCTCCCCCCATGCCTGGAGGGCTGCCCCGGCTTCATCCCCTCCTCAACCGCTGCAGGCAGCACCATCAGCGTCAAGGACTTCTCAGCTGCAGCTCCCGTGCTCATGTTTGCGCTAGCAGAAGCGGTCCTTGAGCGTGACTGGCCTGCTGAGGCAGTGCTGCGCTGCCAGTGCGGTCAGGACTCGGTCAACCCGAAGGATGCTGCAATACGATGCCTCACGCACCTGCGCTGGTCAATTTCAGACGACTCCGAGCGCCTGAGCGCGATGTATGCGCCCATGTTCAGCGAGCACCCGGACGGGGTGGTCTGTGAGGGCACGTTGTTCCAGCGCCTCGTGCGATACGCACGCGACCAGGTCGATGTAAACGGGCGCGCTACAGTCCCACACACCCCAACGGGCCCGTGTGACAGCCTCTCGCTGCTGCTGACCATGCTGCTGGAAGTGCGTTTGGACTTCCAGGGCTCTGCGGGTGTTCCAATGGACGTCACGCGCGAGCTGCTGACGGCGGTTAGTAACCTGGAAACGGAGTGCTTAGGCTGACTAGTTAGGGACGTTTGCACAGCTCCAGCTACCAACTGTAAGATCATTAATCCTTTGCATGCTTCTGATGCATGCTCTGTGTGCATTCTGCATGCTTTCCATGTAACACTTACGGTGCGATGACTTCATAGGACGGTTTTATTACAAGCGCTGCCTAGCGCAGTACGGTGCAGGAGCTTGTCTGGGGCAAAGGGTTCCGCTCCGCCCAAACCCCCTGTCGATTGCCTAAAACCATATCAAGCATGTGTACTGCATGTGCCGGCTTGGCTATCTGGTGGCTTGGCTTGCTTAACGGCATGCACCCACCCCCTGCAAGTGCTGCTAAGCTGCTAAGAGTGATTAGCTGATATATTGATTTGACTTCACATCACTCGGCCGACTAGGCCATTCATGCATGAGCGAGGCGGTCATGATGATGCATGGGGAGGATGAATGCTAACTGTGCGTGGCCTTGCACCTCTGCCCTGCCTCTACTCCCCATGCAGGCGTTGAAGCGGGACGACCCGGTAGATGTGTGGGTCCTGTGTGACCGCACCAGAATGCACTTAGAATCCTTACAGGAGCGGCACATTTCGCTTTCCTTGCAGACCTCACCAGCAGCAGGCCCACACCCAGGCGTGGCCTGGGACGCCCGTGACTTCCTAGGCTGCTTGCTGGACATGCAGATTGATGTGGCAGCCATGCGGGTCTTCCACGTGGTGAGCGCTCATCTCGCCCGCAGCGGGCGGGTTGCGGACGCGGAGTACTTTGACGAGTACACCGTGTTGGAGCTGCTGCTGACGCTGGCAGGGACAGGAATGCAGAATGCGATCCAGGACGGCCTGCACGGCGACGATAACGAGGGGAATCCTGCGTGGCGCGCCCTGTTTGGCGCGCGCTGGGCGGCGCAAACGCTGTGGCCGTTCTTGGAGCGCTTGGCCGCGACAGACGCTTTGGGCGTGTTGCGTGGTTCGGTGCAGCGGGTGGTGTCTGAGGCAGACGCTGCAGAAGCAGCGGTGCAGGCACAGGGGCAGGCAGAGGCCTCTGACAACGACAGACTGAGCAACCTGATAGCTGTTGGACAGGCACGCGATAAGCTGCTGCTTCTCTCGAGCCTATTCCTGGACCGCACCGGCGCTGCACCGTCAGCGGATTTGGACACGCTTCGCCAGCAAGTTTTCGAGCGGCTGCCAAGGTGCCTCGCACCGCCACTGATACACAACGCAAGGCTAGCAATCCTCCATAGTGGCGGACTCAATTTGTTCCGCTACATACTTAGTATACACACGCGGGGGCCGGCGCCTGCATTCAACTTTGCACTGCTGACGGCAGGGACCATACGCCTCATGCTGCGACACGGGCTGTTGTCTGTCCTGGCAGTGCTGGCCCGCAGCCCTGCAGCGGACTCCGCTTCTGCAGCACGCAGCATCCTTCTGCACTTGCACAACGTCTTCCCTGCGTTACCTGCTGCAATCGCCGCCGACCATATCAAGCTGCTGCGACAGCGGACCAGCAGAACTGAGACTGTCAGCGGCACAAGCGGCAGTGGTGGAAGCTTGCAGCAGCAGCAGCAGCAGCAGCAGCAGCAGCAGCAGCGGCAGCAGTCTCTGTATGAAGTGTTGGTGGAGACCGCTCAGCCACACTCGCCTATGTCAGCGCTGTTGGAGCAGGCGCAGCGCTCTGTTGAGGTCAGTCGCTGGCTCACTGCACATGTACATACGTGCTATGCGGTGTGATGCTACCAGCAGCATCAATACACTATGCATCCCTGGTGCTTGCCTGGTCCCCATCTGGGGGGAGCATGGGCCGTGTGGCCAACACGCTCCTGATGTAACATAACATAACATACACCATGCAGGCATATGCACTTGTGGCGGTACAGGGTGTGTTGCATCATGCGGCGCTGGTGGTATGAGAGGGACTCAAATGTTGTGTTCGTTCATTTCCCACTTGACCGACACGCTAACTTGTCGCTTCGCTAAGGCGGATATCCATTGAACGCCAGTGATTCGTGTTTGCTTGTATGCATGCAGGCGATGCTGCAAGCAACAGGTACTGCCCCACCCACCCCGGCTGAGCCTCCGCCGCCATCACCAACGCTGCCGCTGCCTGCACCATCCCTGGTGTCATCGCAACAGCGGACGCCACAGACGCTGCAGCAGCAGCATCCCCCACAACTGGCTGCAGGTCAGCCGGCAGCAGCTGTAGCGGCTACAGGCGGCAGCAGCAGCAGTGTTGGCACGACGGCCGCCCATCAGCCCGCACCTGCATCCTGTGCTGCTGCTGCTTCTGGCGGTGGTGGCAGGGCCACTGCTGCCAAAGCAGATGCGACAACATGCGGCACGCAATGCCTAGACCATGCAGCAGCATCACATGCCAGCAGCGGCAGCAGCACGCTGGCAGCAGGTGCTGGAGACACCAACACTGCCTTGGCCGCCAGCGCAGCAGGTAGCAGCACGGATGCAAATGCTGCCGGTGCCGGTGCTGCAGGTGCTGGCTCAGCTGCACCTCGCGCGCGCGTCTGCGTGCAGTGCGGTGCAGTGGCCGGTCCTGGCATCCCGCTGCGCCGCTGCGGCGGCTGCCAGCGTGTGCGCTACTGCAGTGCCGCCTGCCAGAAGGCGCACTGGAAGGCGGGCCACAAGGCCGCATGCAGCGGCAACCAGCAATAAGTGCTGGGCACAGCCTGATGCACCCACACAACTGCCTCCTGCAGGTGTTGTGTCGGCACAGAACACGACACACAGTCTGGGGGAAGCATGGGCCGCTCGCCCGATACGCTCCGGATGTAACATAATCAGTTAACCGCGTAACCCACGCCATGGACTGCCGACACTCTCCTGATTGATCAAGCATCTGCACTGCATGTCAACTTCATCAATTACAGTAGTCTGTGGTGTATGCGACATCTTCGGATCGAGGCGCAGGTCGAGGAAGACAGCTTGTCACCAGCAGCGCCTGGCTGTGTTGCGTATACGGTACATGTGCCATATGGTGTTTCCCGGGACCTGGGAGCGCAAACGGCTCTGCAAGTTTTGCACCTGTTTTGAGTCCATGTTTCAGTTCCTAGGGTTTATTAGGGTTTAACACCTGGGAACCCCTAATCCCTGCAATCTTTGCACCTGTTTTGAGTCCATGTCATTATCACCCGCATCAGTCACCCTCACCCACCACAACGTGCTACGCGTTGCGCGCTCTGTACTGCTGACTGAGCCCCGATAGCTCCGAGACCACCACCTGCATGTTGGACAGGTTGGACAGGTTGGCCTGCAGCCATGACATCACACACACTGGCATGCATCAGCGCATGTGACTAGCGGTGTGGGTGCATCAGCGGTGCGGGGCAAGCGTATTGTACACGCTCGGCAGCAGCACGGCTGGCAGTCCCGCCAAGCACGCACGTTGCCTGTTATGGCGAGCGACCCATCAGCACTTCAGGAGGTCAAGTAGCAGGCGCTGCTGGTCTATGCCAGCATGTCTGTAAGCAGATTGATGCCAGCTAAATAAACACCGATAAGCGTTTTTTTTAACTGTCTGTAAGCAGATTGATCGTTGAATCACATGCCTTGCGGATGAGGGTGTCAGGACCCACATCAAGCGCCAGGCAAATCCACAAAGTGAGTACATACAACAGTGCGTCAACTCTCAACCCGCTCAGCTCACAGCGACGAGCGCAACCCAAGCAACACACAGGGCATGAGGCACTGCGGGTGCTGCAGTTGGGGCTGCAGAGCGCCAGCCGGCAAGCAAGGCGCATCAGGCCTGACCACTTCCCGTTAACACAGAATGCCCTGAACTCACCCCACACATGACTAGCGGTACGCATAGATAGCATGCTGTTGTTGTTTACACTCGGCCGGCTAGCCAGAGGCCCAGGGCCGCCCTTGAGAGGGGATAGATAGCATGCGCATTAATACTCGTTCATGCAGTGACAGAGTAGACAGAGGCGCATCGTTGCTGCTGCCTGCTGGGTGGTGGCGGGTAATTCCATACGTGCGGTATCCGCAGCAGGGGGTATCAACGTGGGCGTGTGCAAGTGTCACGCGGTGGCCACCACACAAGCATGCTGTGGCGTAACCGCTGCAGTGCGCATGCATCGTAAATATGTAATTAGGACTTGCGTGTGGCGTGCAGGTCACGCAGCAGTACACGCGGCGTGACCGTGGAGTGCGGGGGAGCGTGCGAGCGTGCGATGCTCCAAGCGCTTGTACGTGACGGACTGACGGGACAGGCGAACCCATATTGTACAACCCCAGCTGCGCATATGTCAGTGCGTGCTGCAGCGCTCGAGAGCGCTTGAATAGCGAATGCAGTGTGGTGATGAGCATGTGGGGCAGCAGCTGCATCCCGAGTGATCTCGGTTCATTGGTCATGACTCATCGTGCTGCTCATCCTGCCTGAAGTAAGAAATGCTGCACAACACGATTTGCGGTACCCAGGGATGTTCACAGGATGAACTCATACTATAGTGCAGCCTCTGCACCTGAACCCATTGTTCTTATCAGCGCACTTCATGGTATGAGCGGCTGCCTGTCCGGCGTGTGTGCCAATTCACTGTCGCTGCGTCTTCTTCTCCTACCCTCACCACCGACACAAAAGGCGATCCTTGAAAACGCTTGAGACACGTGAGCTTGGAGCACGCATTCGAGGGCGTAGTCTTTGGCCTGAACCTGCTACGACAGATCCCCCTCCATTTTGAGCGCAACAGCTCGCGTGAGGGTCGCTCGTCAGAGGCAGCCAACCATAAAACCTTCTTCCTCAACCCAAGCAAACATCTGTTTGAATGTTGTTGGTTGATGTAGGCATCGCAGCTGTTGCGGCTGTGGAGTCTCAACTCCCTAAACAAGACGGCCTGCGGTTATCGTACTGTCGCCAGCGTGTGGGTCGCCAACATCAACCGTAAGCCAGCAGCACGCTGCTGATGGTTTCAGCCTGTTACAAGAGTGTTGGGTCGGTATACACAGGGATACACACTGCACTGAAAATGGTTTCCGACTCGGCAGCAGGCAGGCAGCAGACAGGGTTGTGCACCAAGGAAACAACTGCCACACCTGGTTACCCAGCCTGCTCTGCATCATGCCTTCGATTGCCTGTCCTACTTACTTGTGCCTCCCTTAGTTTTGTTTTGCCTTGCTCAGTGAATCCCAGACTGGCAAGGCCGCAGGCACCAGCGTACGAGCATCGTTCGTCCTGGTGAAAGGCTGGTAGGTGGCCCTGTGCACGAGCTACAACAACAGCCCGTATGCGTTCCTTGAACGGCTTTCGACACTGCTCTGCCCTTGCCATGCCCTTGCCATGCCCACGCCCTTGCCATGCCACGGACCGCTGCCCCAAGCCGAATGTCTGTTCAACTGAACACACCGAACATGCTTTTCAGGGTGTTTACCCCAACTGGCTTTTGGGTCTGGTTGCTGGCTTATGTCTGGCTCGCAGGTCGCTAGGCAACACCGATGAAGCGCGCTGTCGCAAGCACGACCACCGCAAAATCAAGTAGGACATCAGGTGTATGGAATCGTGCCGTTGCACTGAGTGTCACACGTATCAGCAAGCTGGTGTGAGAAGACAGCTGGTGGCTCAGTGCGCCAAGCGCGCTGTGCAGCGCGCATACTATGGTGGACAACACTTCCAAGTCCAATGTGCTCAAATTTGGATTTAAATCCATGTTTTTTGTGGATTTATATCCAGGATTTAGCGCTTGGACTGCATGTTTCAAAGAAGCAGTAAAAGTGCAGGGGTGATGTGGATTTGGGTCCTGAAAGGACACACAGGTTCAGCATCAGCCGAACAGTAGGAACTAGGAAGCTATGCTGGAAGCTATGCCAGGTTTATGCACCACGCCCCACCTTATACGTATTATCATGTGTGTACGCGTGTGCGTGCAGGCCCAGGGGAGCAGGTGGGTCGCGGCGGGGAGCGTGAAACCGCCAGTCCCCATGAAGAGGTAAAGGAGAAGGCCGCCTGTGGAGTTGACGGGGAGCTGTCGCGCGCTAGCAGCCCGGCACCAGCAGCACCAGTCAGGACGGCGGCAGCTTGCCCATCACACAATGGGCCGCCGCTGCCGCCGCCGCCGTTGCAACAGCAGCAGCATCAGCAGCCTCAAGGCAGAGTATTACGCACCGCTGCGATGTGCTGGTGGCAGGCTTGGGACGTGCTGATGGCCTTACCCGGCACCCCACTGGACATGATCAGGGCCGCACTGGCTGCAATCGGCTTTGCGCTGGCTTTCATCGCCGCCGTGCTGACTGCGGTTGGCGTCGCGCTGTCATCTGCCAGCGGCACCAAGCTTGCTGAACTGGGCGCATTGCTGACCCTCGTGGGTGCCTTGCTGCTGGCTGCCTCCACTGGGCTGGCGCCAGCCGTTGACAAGCTGCAGCATCGGAGCGATGATGGCGATGGCGGCCGGCGTGACACGGCCGATGCACCATGCCGAAGTGTTTCGGCGCGCCGCACCGGCGTTGCACGTGGCGGCGACGACAACGATCAGGTGGGTACGGCTTCCGCATGTGCACGTGTCACTACATGTGCTGCGGAGGCGTTTGGTTAAGGACGATTGAAACGCGCAGTACGCGCCGTTCCCATCCCAAAAACAAAAGTATGCACTGCACGGTTCGTACTGCAGGCTGTAATACAGCATAGGTGCTGCCTGACATGCTGGATTCTGCTTTAAATGCGAACATGTCCCCTTGCTGATGAGCGTTGCCCCAGTGTGGGAACCTCTGAACCTCCAGCACACGCGAGCCTGCAGCGTTCGGCTCGTTCAGTGGCCTGGTGTTGCGTTCCCGGATGTACATTGCCGTACGGTTGCTGTATCTACATGGGCAATGAAGCAACGCCTGAATGCCCCGAGAATGGAGTGGACTTTGGACCGCATTAGGGCACGTATATTCTATGCAAATGAGGCAACAGCTCTGATCAGGGCACTGTGATCAGGGCACTAGGAATGCCCGCAGCGCCTTAGATTGCTAGTGGCAGGCGCAGCGTAGGGTACTGCAGCAGGCGCGTTAACCGCTGCCCCGCCCCACACACCACGCACACACACGCATCCGCCTTCCTCGCGTCCTGTCTTGCTCCCCTGTGCAGGGCCTCCGGCATGCCGTACCAAGCTCTCAGCATGCATCTGTGTACCTCACATGCAACGCAGCCAGCATCCCCAGGAGCGGCTCCTTGACAAACTGTTGCAGCTTTCTCAGGATGGTGTGGCCCTTGTTTCATATCGGCACGCCCCGCAGGTGGCGAGCACGCCTTTGTCTGCTGATGCGCTGGAGCCCGTCCTGCGCAGCCTCCACGCCCACCAGCCGTGGCAAAGCAGGGTAGATGGCTTGAAGCAGCTCAGCCGGGCCCTCACATGCCTAGACGTATTGAGCAAGCCACCCCGATGCCGTCCGAGCTGCACCGGCTTTCTCCCCGCCTTAACCGCTGCAGGCAGCACAATCAGCGTCAAGGACTTCTCAGCTGCAGCTCCCGTGCTGATGGCTACGCTAGCAGAGGCCGTGCTTGAGCGTGACTGGCCTGCCGAGGCGGTGCTGCGGTGCCAGTGCGGTCGGTGCTCGGTCACCGCACAAAACGCTGCGATGCAGTGCCTCAGTCGCATGCGCTCAATCGGCATGCATCAGCTGGGCAGGATGTACGCCCCCCTGTTCAGCGAGCACCCGCACGGTGTGGGCTCTGAGGACACGTTGTTTCAGCGCCTAGTGCGATACACGGCCGACCAGGTCAACAGCTGTGGTGTCACAGTCCTGCAGCAGGGCCAGGCTCTTTCAGACTTCTCAATGGTGTTAATGACGCTGGTGGAAGCGCTTTTGGGCTTTAATGGCTCCCCGGCTGTTCCGCTGGAGGTCACACGCGAGGTCATGACAACGGTTAGTCAACTGCAACTGTCAACAGCCAACTGTATGGTGTAACACGCGCATGCAGGCTAGTGCAAGAGCTGCTGACAACGGCCAGTGTAGACACCGCACTGCAGCGCAATCTTGGTTTTATCATATTGCCAGCTCTTATACTGCCAACTGTTCAGCGCAGCACCACCTCATGCAGGAGCTCGTCTGTGGCAAGGGGTTCTGCTCGGGCCCCGTTGGCTGTTGCTTGCCTACACTCACACCAGGCTACCCTGCACGTGCTCACTTGCGGTGTGCAACTTGGCAGGGCTGACCGCGGCTGTGCTGCTCTACATCCCTGCCATGTAATGCAGGTGTTGAAGTTTGACGATCCGAGACTGCTTTGGACCCTTTTTGATGCTGCCAGCTCCAACTCAATCTCGTTGCAGCGGTATCACGTACTCGACTCACCAGATACACGCCCGGCAGTGGCTTCGCACGCCCGTGACTTCCTGTGCTGCTGCCTGGAGGTCGAGATTGACACAGCAGCCTTGCAGGCTGTTCACAGGCTGAGATTTCAGCCAGCAGTCGGCGTGCCGGACGCGGACGCCGACACCTGTGGCAAGCAACGCCGCGTTTTGAATCTGCTGCTGGCGATGGCAGAGACAGCACTGCAGCTTACGCAGGACGGCCCAAGCAGGGACAATCGGGAGGGCTGGGTGGCGCACACGCTGCAGCCGTTCCTGGAGCGCTTGGACGCGGAAGATGCGTTGGGTGTGTTGCGTGATGCGGCGAAGCAGATCGTGTCTGAGGCAGATGATGCAGAAGCAGCGGTGCAGGCACACCGGCAGGAAGACGCCTCTCACAACAACAGACTGGACGATCTGGTAGGTGTTGGAGAGGCACGCAATCAGCTGCTGGCGCTCTCGAGCCTGTTCCTGGTCCGCACCAGCTCTGCGTCACCATCGGGATGGGACATGCTTTGCCAGCAAGTCTTTCAGCGGCTGCCAAGGTGCCTCGCGCCGCCACCCGTGCACAACGCCGAGCTAGCAACCCTCCACAAATCCGCGATCGATATGTTTCTGTGCATGCTTAGTACAAACACACAGGGGCTTGCACCTGCACCCAAGTTTGCACTGCGGACCGCGGCCAGCATACGCCTGATGCTGCGCCACGGGCTGTTGTCGGTCCTGGCAGTGCTGGCCCGCAGCTCTGTAGCGGACTTCGCCTCTGCAGCACACAGCATCCTTCTGCACTTGTGCAAAATCTTCCCTACGTTACCTGCTGCGATCGCCGCCGACCACATCAAGCTGCTGCGACAGTGGACCAGTACCAGCGCGGAGGCCATCAACGATGCAAGCAGCAGTGGTGAAAGCCAGCAGCAGCAGCAACAGCAGCAGCAGCAGCAGCCGTCGTTGTACGATGTGTTGGTTGAGACAGCTGATGAGCTACTCTCGTCTGACGAGACAGCGCTGGTGGAGGAGGCGCAACGCTCTGTTGAGGTTAGTCACTACTGGCCCGCTGGCCAAATAATGATATAACATACCATGCAATGCTGCCGCTAATGCCATGCGATGCTACCACTAATGCCATGCGATGCTACCACTAATGCCATGCGATGCATGCACATGTGGCGGTAAGGGGATGCACTGCAGCATGCGGTGCTGATGGCATTGGAGGGACTCACATGTGTGATTTCGTTCATGACCCCTTGACCCCCCTTGACCGACATGTTGACTTTATCGATAGGTTAATAGCAAATGCAATCCTGAATGCAACCTCAATCAAAGCGGATCAATCACCAATGAATGCCTCTGGGTTATGTTTTGCTTGCATGCAGGCGATGCTGCAAGCAGCCTATGCAAAACCACCCACTCCCGCTGAGCCTCCGCCGCCGCTGTCACGAGCGCTGCCGCTGCCTGCACCATCCCTGGTGTCGCCGCCACAGCAGGTCCCACAGACGCAGCAGCAGCAGCGGACGCCACAACTGCCTGCTGGTCAGCTGGCAGCGGCTGTAGCGACGGCAGGCGCCGGCAGCTGGGCCGGCATGACGGCCGCCCATCAGCCCGCACTCGCATCCTGCGCTGCTGCTGCTGCTGCTGCTGCTGGCGGCGGTGGCGGGAGCGCCACTGCTGGTGCTGCTGCTGAACCAGATGCAATCAACAGTGTGCAATGCCTAGACCATGCAGCAGCATCGCTTGCCAGCACCAGGCTGACAGCAGGTGCTGGAGGCACCCGCACTGCCGCAGACGCCAGCACAGCAGGCAGCAGCAAGGTTGCCAATGCTGCTGGTGCAGGTGCTGCAGGTGCTGGATCAGCTGCACCTGCTGTGCGCGCCTGTGTGCAGTGCGGTGCAGTGGCCTGCCCTGGCATCCCGCTGCGCCGCTGCTGCGGCTGCCGGCGCGTGCGCTACTGCAGCCCCACCTGCCAGAAGGCGCACTGGAAGGCGGGCCACAAGGCCGCATGTAGCAGCAGCTAGTGGTACCTAGGTGCAGCGCACGGCCTGGCACACTGCACCCACACACCCGCCTCCTGCAGGTGTTTACCCACGCAGGACACGACACACACACTCTGGTCGAAGCACAGGCCGCTTGGCCGACACCCTCTGGACAGAACACACCCATTCGGCAGTAGACTGTGGCGTATGCAACAACCCAGGATCGACTTGCATTTACAATTCGGTTCCTTGTCATCACTTCCCCCATGAGAAGTGTCTAATGAATAATGATGGCTGAGGAACCGATGCCATAAGGCGATGTGCGTCGTGCCACTGGGGACACCACTGTTGACCCCCCCCCACACACACCCAACATGCATGCGCTTTTCAACCGCTGCATGCAAGCATGACATATGCGCACATGGGGTTGTGCCATGTGGGCTTGCCTGTCCTGTCATGCACAACGCGTACAGCGCTTGGAGCATCGCACACCCTCGCTCACTCATATTCCATTTTACAGGTTTATGCAGCATGCCGCACACAAGTCATTGTTGCGATGCAAGCATGCGTGCCGCAGCAGTTACGGCACAGCATGTTAGCGTGGTCATCACGTCGTAATACACATGCAGTGCAGGTGTCCAAGCCCTCAGTCATATCCCCTGCTCGGCATACCGCACCATCACGCACATGTTTCCACCCATCAACCAGCAGACATCGCTATCGCTGCATGGTCATGGACGTGTAATGAAGGGCAATGCCTGTCGAGGCGTCCAGGCTGCAGTGGGAAGCTTTCAGGCTGCAGTGGGAAGCTTCCAGACCTGACGCGCCCGCCTTGCCTGCTTGGCGCCACGCATTTCCCGCCTGAAGCAACCCATGCCCGCACACACCGAGAAATTCTTGCGTGCAGCACCCACCAGCGTTCCCATCCATGCCGTGGCACAATCGCTGCAGCGTGCATGCATAATGTAAATGTAAGGCAGTACACTCACGTATGTTACAGGGGAGTGTGGGCAAGGTAGGCAAGGGTGTGCGGTGCTCCAAACTGTGTACGCAACGTGCGCGACAGGACACAATTAAGCCCATACGGTACAATGCCACGCGCTCATGTGTCAGAGCGTGCGCTGCATAAACCGGGAAATACGGGCTAAAAAGCTAACAGCCGCCTCCGATTGTCTGTGACGGACTGACGGGACAGGCGAACCCGTTGTATGTTATGTTATGTTATGTTATGTTACATCAGGAGCGTGTTGGCCACACGGCCCATGCTCCCCCCAGATGGGGACCAGGCAAGCAGAAGGGGATCGCTAAGCTATGCACATGGTGTGCAAGAGGGCCACCAGGGCTTAGCCATATTGTACAACCCGCCGCCGACGAGGTGCATATGTGTCAGAGTGAGTGTGTGCTGCTGCGGTCACACAGCGCACTAGGGAATGCCATACATGTGGTGTGAGCGTGTGGGCCAACAACCGCGTGCCGAGGCGCACGACACGCATTGCACCAAGTCATCATCACGCCATGCATGGCTCCTGACTCAATCCTGCGTGCGGAGGTAAGAATGCTGCCAGGGCATTATTGCGTCACGATTTGCGTTTCCCAGGCGGTACCCAGGATGAACTAGCGCAGGTTGACTTCATCACTTGGACAATCAGGCCATTCATGGATGGTGATGAACTATCTCAGCCTCTCAAACCCATCGGTCCTATCAGCGTACTGTTGTTTCCGGCATATCGGGCTGCCTGCCCAGGGTACCTCCCGGGGCCCGCGCTCCTACCGCGTGCTAGGCGTGCTCCTACCCTCACCACCCACACGGAAGGCCAAACGCTGTAGGCACGTGAGCTTGGGGCACAGATTCAAGGGTGTATTCCTCAGCCTGAACCTGGTAAGACAGATTAACGCAACGTGTCAACTGTCAAGGTCGCGTCGGGTCGCTTCGTCAGAGCCAGCAAACCTCATCCCGTATCCTCCCGTTCCTCAATCCGTATAAACTTGTTGTGTATCTTGCCGGTTCATGCGGGCGTTGCAGGCATTGCGGCTGCATCGTCTCAAAGCAGGCAGGACACACGGCCTGCATTATTCCTAGTATCGTCGTCGCCTTGGGGTTGCCGACACTAACAGTAAGCCAGCCATACGCTGCTTGAGTTTCAAACAGTTTGCTCCAAGCACGTTGAGTCGATACACACAGTGATACAAACTGAGTTATGGTTTCCGCCTCGGCAGCAGGCAGGCACCCTGCCTATTGTGAAACAGGGGTTCGTACACCAAGAAAACACTTGCCACTCACCGTTCACCAGCCTGCCCTGCATTATGCCTTCCTTAACCTTTCCTGCCTAATGGGTCTTCACGCTTGGCCTCATATTGCCATATTCAGTCGTGAACGAGACCAGCGGACAACGCTGGAGCCTGACGCGCCAGTGTACGACCGTTGCGCCATCATTTGTGCTGGTGAGTGTCTATCTTGTGGTCCTGTGCACAAGTTGTGCTGTGCACAGACAGCATGTATGCTGCACTGCCTGCCTGTATGTGTTCTTTGAACGGTTTTGGACACCTGTCGTCTCGCGTTGCCCTTGCCATGCTGTGCCTTGCCACCGGACGTCGCCCTCACACAAGGCAGCAAGCGCACACAGAGCCTGTTTAAAGATACATCCACCCTGACTTGTTTTATTGTCTGTTTGCTGCCTTGTGTCTGGCTTGCAGGTCGCTACGCAATGCCGACAACGACGTGTGCTGCCAGGACGACAGCTGCGAAAACGAGGAGCCCATCAGGTGAGGAGGTGTATGCAATCGTGCGGTTGCGCTGAGTGCATGTACCAGCAAGCAAGATGTGAGGAGGCATGGATGGTGGGGCGGTGCGCCGCCAAGCATGTTGTACAGCGTGCCACCACGCACGCAAGCACGCGTGCGTGTGAGTCCAGTGCGGCCATAAGGCTGATCAGGTCCAGGATTCTGCACTAGGACTGCATGCGCCAAACAAGGACTTGGACTGTAATCGTGGATTGTAATCGTGTAGGGGGGATTTGGGTCTCAATGGACCCAGCGACATCCCGGAACAGTAGAAATGCGGGTCAGCATGGCTCTGCCAACATTTACAGCACACAACCAACATCCAGTTATCATTTCGTGCGTGTTTAGAAGAGTTTGATTCCGTGGGGCCATGCAGTTTGCATATGGTGTACCGGTATCATGCGCAGCGTGTGTGCGCATGTGCGTGTAGGCCCGGCGGAGCAGGTTGGCGGTGGCGGGGAGCGTAAACCCGCCAGCCCCCATGAAGGGGAGGCCGGCTGTGCAGGCGGGGAGCGTCCATGTGCTAGCAGCCCGGCGCTGTCAGCAGCACCAGCCAGGTCGGAGGCAGTTTGCGCATCCACTGGCGGTGGTGCACACGTGCACGCGTTTGTGCAGCGCATGCATTGCGCCAGCGCAACACGCACCTGAGGCGTCTTCTGCGTCACACCATGGGCAGCAGCAGGCGCAGCCGCCACCGCCGCAAGGCAGAGTAGTCCGCACCGCCGCGATGTGCTGGCAGCAGGCTTGGGTCGTGCTGAAGGCCATAACCGGCACCGTACTGGGCCTAATCAGGGCCGCGCTGGCTGGCTTTGCGCTGGCTTTCATCGCGGCCTTGCTGATTGGAATCGGAATCGTGCTGTCTGCCAGCGGCACCGCGCTCGCTGAACCGGGCGCGCTGATGGCCCGCGTGGGCGGCTTGCTGCTGGCCGCTGCCACTCGGCTTGTGCCAGCAGGTGCTGCAGGTGCTGCCGCTGCTTTTCGTCACATGCGGCAGCAGCAGCTGCAGAATCGGAGCGATGACGATGATGATACTAGCGGGGGACAGCATGACGAGGGCGCTGATGATGATGGCGAGGTGCAGGACAAGGAGGACGTTGATGCGTCGCGCCGCAAGGTGGTGGCGCGGCGCACCCGCGTTGGCCGTGGCGGCAACGCTGGCGATGGCGAGGTGGGTACAGCTTCCGCACATGCATGTCAGTGCTACATGTGCTCCGGGGGCGTGTGGTCATGGGCAGTAGCAACGCGTGGTGTGCACCAAACAGCTAAGGCTGCAGACAGCGACGACATAGGTGTTGCGTATGGCTTCGGTTGCCAGCACGTCACCCAACTGATGAGTGTGCCCAAGCGTGGGCACACGTTGACTTGGAGCAAACATCAACCTGCGATCCTGGCTCATCAAGTGGCCTGGTGTTGCATTCAATTACCTAAATGGGCAAGGAACACATCGCCTAAGCGTCCCGAAAATGGATTAGTGTTGGGCCGTTTTACGGCAGCTACGCAAGGGCCCAGGACACATGCTGTGACAGGGTACTGGCAGCGCCCGTGGCGCGCTAGGCAGCGCCAAACGTGCTGGGCGCCTGTCTTAGAATCGCTGGCGGCAGGCACGGGCTATTTAATTAGGATCATGCACCACCAGCTGTCCACCCTCCACCGCGCACCCCCAGCGCGCACACACGCATCCGCCATGCCTTGCGTCCTGCCTTACTTGCTCCCCTGTCAGGGGCCCCCTGCGTGCCTCACCAGCATGCCGTGCCATGCCTCACATGCAAAGCGCTCCCAGCATCCCCAGGATCTGCTCCATAAGTCCATACCCAACTGCTGCGCCCGTTGGAATGGTGTTGTCCTTGTTTCACATTGGCATGTTCCGCAGGTGACCAGCGCGCTTCCGTCCGCCGATGCCAAGCTGGAGCCCGTCCTGCGCAGCCTCCACCCCCACCAGCCGTGGCAGTGCAGGGTAGACGCCTTGAAACAGCTCAGCCGCGCCTTCACACGACTAAACGTCTCGACCAGGCCGCCCCGATGCCTGGAACACTGCCCCGGCTTCATCCCCTCCTCAATTGCTGCATGCAACGAATGGAGCGTGGAGGATTTCTCAGCCGCGGGTCCCAAGCTGGTGGTTGCGCTAGCAGAGGCTGTGCTTGCGCGTGACTGGCCCGCTAGGGCGGTGCTGCGGTGCCAGTGCGGTCGGGACTCGGTCAAAGCACAGTATGCGGCTCTGCGGTGCCTCAATTTCCTGCGGCGGGTGTTCCCAACGGGCAGGCTGGAGCTAAGCGCTATGTACGCGCCCCTGTTTGACGAGCACCCGGACGGTGTGGGCTCTGAGCGCACGCTGTTTCAGCGCCTGGTGCGACACGCTCACGAGCAGATCAACAGCACCTATGGACGTGGTGCGGTTCCAGATTCTGCGAGCTGCTTGCTGCTGTTGATTGTGCTGGTGGAATCGCACTTGGACCTCCTGGACGAGGCGGCTGCTCCACCGGACGTTACACGAGAGCTGCTGACAACGGTAAGCGTTCCGCTGACTGTTATGTCATGCTATGTTATGTTGCATCAGGAGCGTTTCAGTGTTCCGCCCGTGACTGCTACCGCACGGCACCGCCTAGTGCAAGAGAGTCCCCGTGGCGAGGGATTCCGATTGGGCCAAGCGTGTTGTTTCGTGCCTACACTCACTTCACAGTCTCGCCAGGCAACCCTATCCAACCTCTTTTTGCCTGCCTACAGCCACACCAACCGTACTGCCGCTTCTGGCTTGGCTACCTGTACACATGTACTATCCCTGTACTGTTCCTGTACTGCTCTGGCTTGACTAAGAGTTACCTGTACATATGTACTGCCCCTTCTGGCTTGGCTACCCTGTGCGGGGTGCACTGGGCAAGCAGGCTGACTGCGGCCTTGCTTCTCTACCATACCCTCATGCCACAAAACGCAGGTGTTGGAGCTTGACGAGCCGTGCATGTTCTGGGCCCTTATCGAGCGTGCCAGATCCCACTTAATGGCCTTGCAGCTGCAACACGCGCCCTTCACACGGCTCTCACCAGCAGACGCGCTCCCGGCAGCGGAATCTGCCGCCCGTGGCTTTCTATGCTGCTTGCTGGACGTCCGGATGGACACAGCAGCGGTGCGGGCTGTTCTCAGGCCTGACTTTGGGTTGGAGCTCAGCGGCCAGGCTGAGAGCGGCGGCACGAGCGACGAGCAACGCCGCGTTTTGAATCTGCTGCTGACGATGGCAGAGGTCGCCATGCAGATTGCGCAGGACAGCCTGAGCAGTATCAACCGGGAGGCTTGGGTGGAACACACGCTGCGGCCATTCCTGGAGCGCCTGGATGCGGAAGACGCGTTGGGTGTGTTGCGTGATGCGGCGCAGCAGAGAGTGTCCAAGGCAGACGCTGCTGAAGCAGCGGCGCAGGCGCACGGGCAGGAAGAAGCCTCTCACACTGACAGCAGCAACAGAATGGACGCCCTTTTCGACGTTGGAGAGTCCCGCAATCACTTGCTGGCCCTCTCAAGCCTGTTCCTTGTCCGCGCCGGCGCTGCGCCGCTGCCAGCGGAGTTGGACGATCTTCGCCAGCAAGTCTTTCAGCGGCTGCCAAGGTGCCTCGCACCGCCACCCGTGCACAACGCCGAGCTAGCAACCATCCACAAATCCGGGCTCGATATGTTCATGTTCATGCTTAGTACGAACACACAGGGCCTTGCACCTGCGGCACCCAAGTTTGCACTGCGGACGGCAGCGAGCATACGCCTGATGCTGCGACACGGGCTGTTGTCGGTCCTGGCAGTGCTGGCCCACAGCCCTGTAGCAGAATGCGCTTCAGCAGCACGCAGCATCCTTCTGCACTTGCACAGCGCCTTCCCTACGTTACCTGCTGCGATCGCCTCCGACCACATCAAGCTGCTGCGTGAGCGGCCCGGCAGCACCGAGGCCGTCAGCGGCACAAGCGGCAGTGATGTGAGCCAGCAGCAGCAGCAGCAGCAGCAGCAGCAGTCGTTGTACGATGTTTGGTTGAGACGACTCAGCTGCACTCGCCTGAAATAGCACTGGTGCAGCAAGTGAACCGCTCTGTTGAGGTACGTCACAGGCCTGCTGCCGGTATATACGGTATATGGGTGCTACGTAATGCTACGTAATGCTACCAGTGACTAGCTCCTTGCAGGCATGCACTTGCGGTGGTGGTGGTCAGGTGGTGGTGGGTGATTTGCAAGATGCGGTGCTGATGGTATTGCAGGTGCTCAAACGCTGTGTTTCATTCATTTCTTCTTGACTGACGCGTTGACCTGTTGTTGCTTGGCCAAATGCACCCCCAATCAAAGCGGATCAATGCCAACCAACGCCAGTGGTTCGTGTTTGCGTACATGCATGCAGGCCATGCTGCAAGCAGCCTATGCAAAACCACCCACTCCCGCTGAGCCTCCGCCGCCGTCACCGGCGCTGCCGCTGCCTGCACCATCCCTGGCGTCGCCGCCACAGCAGACGCCACAGGCGCAGCCGCAACAGCGCCCCCCGCAACCGCCTGCCGGTCAGCTGGCAGCGGCTGTAGCGACTGCCAGCATGTCGGCCGTCCATCAGCCCGCACCTGCATCCTGTGCTGGTGCTGCTGGCGGTGGTGGTGGGACCGCTGCTGCTATTGCTGCTGCTGACACATGTGCGGCAGCACGCAGCATGCCGTGCCCAGACCAATCAGGAGCATCGCATGCCAGCACCAGCAGCAGCAGCCTGGCAGCAGGCGCTGCAAGCACCAGCACTTTAACAGACGCCAGCGCAGGAGGCAGCAGCAGGGGTGCTAATGCTGCCAGTGCAGGTGCTGCCGGTGCTGGCTCAGCTGCACCTGGTGCACGTTCCTGTGCACAGTGTGGGGCAGTGGCCGGCCCTGGCACTCCACTGCGCCGCTGCGGCGGCTGCGAGCGCGTGCGCTATTGCAGCGCCGCCTGCCAGAAGGCGCACTGGAAGGCGGGCCACAAGGCCGCATGCAGCGGCAACCAGCAATAGGTGCAGGGCACAGCACGCACTGCACCCATACACGCGCCTGCTGCAACATCACATGCGCAAAGAACACGATGCACACAATCTGGAGGAAGCACGGCCCGCTCGGCCGACACGCTTCGTACATTACACACCCGATCGGCAGTGCTCTGCGCCGTATGTCGGAATGCAACAACATCGGATTGAGGTGCATTTCACCGAGCCGACCTGGGAACGCAATAATGGCTCAGCAATGACCCTGGCAATCACCGCAACATTTTTATTCCTTGTCATCACTTCCCCCAGGAGCAGTCATGGCTAATAAAGTGACGATAGCTAACAATGAACCGATGACAAAAGGCAATGCGTGTCTGCGTCTAGGAACGCCATTGTCGCCCCACACGCACATTACTTACATGCCGTTTGCTCTGGTTTGCTACCGTGTTTTTCACCGCTGCATGCAAGCAACCACCGACATATGCACATATGCGGTTGTACCATATGGGCTTGCCTGTCCTGTCGCGCACAACGTGCACAGTGCTTGGAGCATCGTACCCCCTCACCCGCACTCCATTTTACAGGTTGGTGCAGCATGCCACACGCAAGTCATTGTCACGATGCATGCGCGGCGAAGCAGTGACAGCATAGAGTGTTCCATGCGGCCATTGCGTGGCATTACGCATGCAGTGCAGGTGTCCAAGCCTGCAATCGCATCCCCTGCTGGACGTACTGCACCATGCTTGCCCCCACCACCCAGCAGGCAGCAGCAGCAATGCATAGTTGTTGCTGCATGAGCATGGACGTGTAAGCATGGCTGATGCCTGTTGAGGCTTCCGCGTCAGCGGGCAGTGACAAGACCTGACACTCCTGATTGCCTGCTGGGCGCCACACAGCCCCGCCTGCAGCACCCCATGCCTGCGTACACATCCATGAATTGTTGCACGCAGCACCCGCCAGCATTCCAATCCAAGCATGCGTGCACGCTTGATGCTGATGCTGATGCTGATGCAAGGCTATTGCTGTTGCTGTTTGTGTCCGGTTATTTGATACACCGCTGTAGTGCATCACGCGCTTTATGGCTAAACGGCTCATGTTCTCTCTTGATGGCGACCATTGGCAAGGGGGTTTAGAGGTAGTAGGGGGTGCACCTGCAATACATCGGCAGTACAGCGCCATGAGATTCAGGCACGTCAGACAGCAGGCCATTCAGCACGCCATTTCAAGCACCGTGTGACATAGCACTTATGGCCTGCAATCCTGCACTGCGCTGCCCTGTCCCCAAGCAAACATTGCCATGCTCTTGCGTGTGTCAGCACCACAACCACACGCAGCAGTTGGCTCCCGCTTGCACAAAACATACCGACAGCCGGTTCAAGCACATGTAGCTAGCCGAAAGGACGTTGCTGCAGCAGCAACACGCACCAGTTGGCGTAGGCCATGCCGACGCTTGGCTTGTCCAGGGAGGCGCTCTTGAGCGATGCGGTGAAGCGTGTGGCGACGGCGCTGGGCACGGTGATGGGGACGGAGGGCGTGACGCCGCTGCGCATCACGTACCCGCCCATGTGGCAGCCTGCGGTACACATTAGTAACGTGGGTGATATTACAGACATGCAGTACACATTACAGCCAGGCAGGCAGGTGTGGAAGCGTGGTGTGCAGGCGAGGGTATAGAGGGTAATACACACACTTTATAGTAAAGCGTTGCACG